>BQNB010052034.1:4784-36844 GCA_026074375.1 Tanacetum coccineum
CCCGTAAACTACGTTTTACTTATACAAGGCTCGGGAATATTTAATGACCATCACTTTAATAAATACACGGCTAACAGTACAAGCCTTTAAAGCATGTGTACAAATATCAATAAACCACATTTGAATATATTTTCCCTCCTAAATCAAGTTACAACTTTCTAAAGCTTAATGTACAATTCAATAATGCAAGAAAGTCAAATTAGGTCATTTTACCTCCTAAATTACTTTGGTTTATTACCACCACTTTAGTACAAGGTACAAGCACTTAATACATAACCTCTAAACCCTATACCCTAACCCTAATTCATCCTAAACCATAATCTAAAACCCTAAAACCCTAAAATAAAACCCTAAACCCTAATTTCACTTTAACATTAAAACTAAGCCCTAAAACTTAATCCTAAGCCCTAAACACTAATCCTAAACACTAAACCATAATCCTAACACTAATACTAAACCTTAATCTATCCTAAACCCTAGCCCTAACTCAAAAAATAAAGTCCATGTCTATACCTTCGTTACGGCCATGTATGCATGTCTTAGCTGCCTTGTTGGTTTATTACTATTGGTGAAAGTTAGAAGATCCATACCCTATATTACTCTACTATTCCTACTCTTTAGCTTATTTGAGGTGAGAGTGAGCAGTCACATGTGTCTATCTCGCCGTTAGGGGTGTGTATGTGTGGTCTTTGTTGCCCTCCTAGAATATTGGTATCGATAAAGATTAGTTAGAGTAATCAACCCTAAGCCTTCTTATACAAGCCCATATATACCTTTATAAACTTGTTACTCCTTAGCTTTAGCGGTGGGGATGTGTATCTTTGCCAAGCTTATGATAGATTACTCATCACGACCGAGCAATTGAGCGAATTAGTTACATGTTACCACATAGATTAGTTGAGTGATTTGAGTGTTTTTATCTTCCTATTTCATGAGGTGTTTGGTTGTGTACTTGTAATAGATCAAATAAATGCTTGAATAGAAAATATCCTTAAGGATACATTTTTGTAAACTTCTAAAGGCTACTTGAGGACAAGTAGGGAGATATTTGATAACATCAAATAACGTCTATTTTATAGCATTATTTATCCCATGTATTTAACCCATTTTGTATAATTGTTGCAAAGAATTGTTAATTAATCATTTATATTTGAGAATTGCAGTAATTACAGAGTACTTGGTAAATATTAGCAAAAGGCGCGCATTCCGAAGCTTAAACAAAGATATTTTGAAGATTACTATTCTGAAGACCAATACGTAGTATCCATCAAGGAACATACGGCGTATCCGTGCCTGCCTTGGTTTAAAAATGCGTTTTGTGATCCAGTGCGCTAAAGGTCCCAAAGGACATTGCGTGGCGCGTGATGCGAATGCGAGCGCAATTTGGACGTGACGTGTTTAGTATTAAAAAAAGTATGAAAAATATTTATACATAGTATATACCACCCGGTACCAAGTAAAATTCAATAAACTTACAAAATAAGTTACTAGCATATTAATTTTAGGCCAGTAATCCATTTTTATAACAAATAAATTAAAAGCAAAGCTTGACATAAAACACTTAGCAAAACACAAGATACTATATTTTCTTTATTTTGGACATTTTTTAACAAATTATATCTTTAAAAGGCCATTAAAATATGTGGGTATCTTTTGTATGGTTAAATTTTGACTAAAATGACCTAAATTCTATATTGCGACAATTGCGACCGTTGCTAGCATTACACAAATGCGGTAAATTACGGTATAATGTGAACGCAATATGGGAAGGTCTTGCATTAGGCACCATGATGCAAAATTTTAAATGCAATGCAATGATGCGCGCATTTTGAAACCAAGGTGCCTGCACTTACCAAAGACCACAAAGGAAAGAAGTCCAATACGTCGTATCCAGAGAAGCTCAATACGTCGTATTCAAGATATAGTATGTGAATATTCTGGAAGATATCAAGCGTGGTCCCTACTCCAAGAAACTCCAATACGCCATATACAATCCCTTGGATACGCCGTATCGAACCGACTTCCAGACCCAATAAATACAAAACTCAAAAATGAGTTTTGAGTGTGCTAAATCATATTCTCGATACCTAAACCACAAAAGTCAATTTTTAGAAGAGAAAAAGAGCAGAAGAGGTCTTGCAACACATTCCAATCCATAGAAGACAACGTGTAATTTCTTATACTTTTGTAATCGTTCAGTTTTTGGTATCATTCGTTAACTCGGTTAGTTTATCTTGGCTAAAACAATTACTCTTGTAGTAATTATGATGTTTGAAGGCTAATACCTTCGGGTATTAGCCATTATATGAGATCTAAAATGTTTGGTATTTATTTATATTCTCGATTGCTAATTTATCGTTGAAGATGATTTTGTTATCATCATACTTGTTTATCGTGCTTTTGTATGCGATCTATCATTAACTAGATCTAGTGATACGGACCAAAGTAATCTAGATGCCGGGGATAGCTTCTCCATATAATGATTTATACATCTAGAATCATAGGTTCACAAGTATTGTCTTTCTAATAATCATGCTAAGGATACGCTTCTGCTTAACTAGTTAACAAAATTTGCCTTTGGTTTATTAAACATGTTGACTAGTAGGTGAATTTAGATTAATTTCAAACAAATAATTGTTCTGATTCCATTGGATAGTTAGACAACGTGGAAGGACTACCTAGTGTATAATATTGTCATGTTAAGCAGTAAGTAGGTAAAGTCTCTATGAGCTAGGGTTTACCAGAATCAATAATTGCTTTCATCCCTGATCGTGTTTCAAAAAGCTTTTTAAATTTATAATACATGAAATATACCCGGATATTTTATATGGAAATACACTCGGGTAAAAAGTATACAATCTCAGTATAATATTGTATAACTTTTAGGTAAGACCAAGTCGCTCCACAGGGATTAGAGTAGTGTTAATATAATCAGAAAGAAAAATAGACTTCTTTAACAATTTTGAAAATAATTTTTGTTTTACCAATGATAATAAAGATGACTACTCGGATAGTTGAAAAATAACTTATAAATGTTGGAAATAATTAGATCTCAAAGATGGGACATTAATTTATAAAAATGATTTCTCGTCATAAAACGTTTTCACAAACTAACTTGGTTAACTTAAGACTTATATTTAGTTAACTAGACCAAATGTGTCACTCAAATAATCCAGTTACTATTATATCAAAGCTTATTTTGTTTATCAATTCACGAAAGTGGATTTCTCGGCACAAACGTTTAATGCAGGTGCATTTATTAGACTTTAATTCTTTAGACTTTGGGAAAAAGTGCGGCGGTTTTGGCTTCAGAGGAAAGTGTGGCGCACAATGTTATAAGTGCGGCGCACATCTTAAACTTTTAGCTAGAAATCTTTTCTTTTCTTGTATTCGCCTCCCAAAGTATATAGATTCTTGAGCTTGGGTCTGTAGTGTCTTCAAGTGAACCTATAAGGAATTCAAGCTAATTAAGTATCATAAGTTCACGAGAAATGATCAAATATACATAAATAACGCCGTAGGAACATGTATAATTTGAGCGTTATCAAATCCCTCCACACTTAGCTTATTGCTTGCCCTCAATCAATGGAAGCGAAAAGAAATAAAATCATTTGTCATGACATAGAGAAAATTTGGATTTTATAAGAGTTTGCATATTAGATAACTTTTCAGGCATAGACATGTAACATAGCACCTCACACAGGGATAGTGATTGATTTTTAAATTCACTCAGCCACTCAGATACGGTTAAATATGCTATTGTGAAGAACACTCAATTTGCACAGACATAATCTAGACAGCTACCATAGGCTTGTACTTAACATATAAACCTGACCAAAGGGCAGAATTTTAGCACTAGAGAGGATCCAATCTTCATGTGCCAAACATAAGACTTTATTTCTTTGAACTACTATAACACACATATATAACTTTTTTTGGTTTGCTAAGGCTTGGCACAGAGCTTCTTTATTCAACTTTCAGATATTTCAGCAATATAGCATTAAAAGGAGTACTTGCAAGAACAAGGACTTGCAGGATACATTTCATGTGATAGGCTTCGGTCTAGTAAATGATGATTAAGCACAAGTTCTAGAGCTTCTAAATAACCGGCTCTCTCAAACATAATTATCAACCAATACCAATGTTTTAGAAAAGGTGACAAAGACCATACGTACACATCCGTAACGACGGAATAGACACATATGACTGCATTCAAACCTTAACTCGAACAAGCTAAAGGCATCAATTGTCTTGGGTATCAAAAGTAGATACTCGAATATTCTAAATGCTTAAAATTCTTACAATTTAGTGGACTAGGGTGTGCTAGCTATAATGTCAATCCGGTTAGACTTGCCTTACTAAGAGCATTTTTTACTTTAATTTGAAAACATATAATTAAGTTTTTTCATGAAATATCAGTTGGAAAGTTTTGGCAGGGCAAACATGGAGGGATATGATTAATTTTTCCTATTTGGCTCCCCTCCACACTTAAGTTGAACATTGCCCTTAATGTGATAACTGATAATAGAGATAAAATAGGGAAAATTAAGGGAAATAGTACTTCTCGGGGCATAGAGAAATGCATAGCTATGGTAAAGCTATCTTCAGCATACTTTGTAATTTTCCATATTTTCAAGCTAAATTACCTGCATAAGAGTAAACATACAAAAGCACACAAAAAGAAAATATTTTTGTTGATTTTTTTAAGAAAATAAATAAAAGATATTAGTAGAAAAATGGAGGAGGGACTCCTCCACACTTAAGTGAAGCACGGGTTGCCTCCCGAGAAGCACTTAATTTTTAAGAGAGTCGTTAGCTAGACTCGCATTTCGGGAGTCATTCGTTTAGGAAAAAGGGAGTGACTGCTTCCCTTGGGTCATTATCTTCTTCATGATATAGTTTAAGTCAATGGCCATTGACTATGAACGTCTTTCCATCTTTTCCATAAAGTTTAACATATCCAGATGGATATTGATGTTTCACTACATATGGTCCTAACCATCGAGATCTAAGTTTTGGTTGTTTAAATTTGTACTTTGAGTGAAAGAGAATAGCTTTATTTCCTTGTATAGATGAGAGTTTTCATAGGCTTGGTGTCTAAGTTCGTCTAACTCGTGTAACTGAAACATTATTTTCTCACCAGCAGCGATGAGATCTGGGTTACAATTCTTTAGTGCCTAGTATGCACGGTGTTCAATTTCGAATGGTAAGTGGTAGTTTTTTCCATATATTAGTTTGTATGGTGTGGTACCGTTAGGTGTTTTGTAGGCAGTGCAAAAAGCCCACAGATCATCATCAAGTTTTCTTGACCAGATAGCAGGATTGTCTTTAACAGTTTTTTCAAGAATTTCTTGAGAGCTCTGTTCGTGTTTTCAACTTGACTACTAGTTTGAGGGTGATACGATGTAGAGAAGCGGTGATTAACTCCATACGATTGTTGGCCAGTAAAATCCTGAATCAAGAACTTTTTTAGCAGTTATGTTAGGTCCATAATGTGCACCGGTTGGTCCGTGGTGACATTGATTTAAAATGGTTCGGGCTTCTGGTCCAGACATACAACGTCTGATCATACCGTCGGAACATACTTTAAAAAGGTAAAGTTCCTCCCAAAATTAGTGTTTGAGGTCAGAGAAGAATTTGTTCTTTTGTTGGTACGTCATCCCTTTTGGTATAACATTACCGACCAGATAATTTGCAAAGTCTGCGAACCATGGTTCACTAACGGTGTTGATTTCCATGAGAGTTTCTCCAGGAAAATTATCATCGACTTCACTTTCATCGTTTGTTTCATCATTTTCAAGTCGGGATAAGTGATCGGCTGCAAGATTTTATGTTCCTTTTCTATCTTTGATTTATATGTCGAATTCTTGCAAAAGTAAGATCCATCAAATAAGGCGTGGTTTAGCATCTTGCTTTTTAAATAAGTGCCTTAGAGCTGAATGATCAGTGTGAACAATAGTTTTTGAGAGAATAAGATATGATCTGAATTTGTCAAATGCAAATACTACAGCCATAAGTTCTTTTTAGGTTACGGTGTATTTTTGTTGAGCTGGATTAAGGGTTTTGCTTGCGAAGTAGATTGGGTGAAAGTTTTTACCATCTTTTTGACCTAAGACGACTCCTACAGCGAAATCACTTGCATCACAAATAAGTTCAAATGGAAGATTCCAGTTTGGGCTTACGATCACAGGAGCACATGTGAGTTTCTCTTTCAATAATTTAAATGATTTTTGACATTCCTCATCGAATTCAAATGGAGTTTCTTTTTCGAGCAGCTTAGTTAGAGGTCGAGCAATTTTCGAGAAGTCATTAATGAAACGTCGATTAAAACCGGCATGTCCCAGAAAGCTTATAATACCTTTGATATTAGTAGGGGGTGGAAGTTTTAAGATTACATTGATCTTTGCTTTGTCAACTTCAAGTCATGCATTGGACACCTTGTGTCCGAGCACAATTCCTTCTTTGACCATTAAGTGACATTTTTCCCAGTTTAGGACAAGATGAGCGTCTTTACAATGTTGGAGCATTTTATTGAGGTTGTTTAGGCATGTGTCAAAAGAGTTTCCGAATACAGAAAAATCATACATGAATACTTCGACTGATTCTTCGATCATATCGTGAAAGATTGCCAACATGCACCTTTGGAATGTAGCAGGAGCATTGTATAGCCAGAAATGCATTCTCTTATAAGCGTATGTTCCGAATGGACATGTGAATGTTGTTTTTTCTTGATCATTAGGATCGATAAGGATTTGAAAATATCCAGAAAAACCATCGAGGAAACAGAAATATTTATTTCCTGCGAGTCTTTCTAGCATTTGATCCATAAAAGGTAAGGGAAAATGATCTTTTGTGGTTGTTTCATTGAGTTTACGATAGTCGATGCATTTTGTGGTTGCTTCATTAAGTCTATGATAGTCGATGCATACTCGCCAACCCATAACGGTTCTTGTTGGAACAAGTTCATCATTTTCGTTTGTGACAACTGTAATACCACCTTTTTTGGTACACAGTGGATAGGACTAACCCAAGGACTATCAGCAATTGGATAAATTATACCGATATCCAGGAGTTTCACGATTTCTTTTTTAACAACTTCTTGCATGTTCGGATTTAACCTTCTTTGTTTTTGGACAACGGGTTTCTTGTCATCAAGAAGTTGTATTTTGTGTTTGCAAAATGATGGGCAAATACCAGAATGTCTGTCGTTTTCCAAGCAAAGGCTTGCTTGTGTTTTTTAAGGACAGATATGAGTTTGTTTTTCTTTTCTTTGGATAGCTGAGATGATATGATAACAGGAAGAAAAGAAGGTTCTTCCAGGAATACATATTCCAGATTATCAGGAAGAGGTTTAAGTTCAAGATCTGTAGGAGGTTCTTCAAGAGATGTTTTGATTTTATAATCAATATTAATGGTGATTTTTTCGAATAGTGGGTCTTCGGTGTCGAATTTAGATTAAGAGTTTTCATCAGCAGTCATTGCTATGAATTCATCGAATTCAGTAAAGATTTCTTCTTCGAGAAGGGTTCCTTCAATAGAATGGAGGATTTTACTTCTTTCATCTAGAAGAGCATCGAAATCTTTTTCTAAGATTTCGTCGATGACATCGATACTGAAACAGGTATCATCGTTTGAGTATGAGTGTTTCATTACAGAATCGATATTGAAGATCATTCGTTCAGTCCCAACTCCAAGGTTGAGTTGTTTCTGTTTAACTCGAATAACTGCAACAGTAGTGTGAAGAAATGGTCGTCCCAAAATGAGGGGAACTTTATTATCTTCTTCCATTTCGAGAATAATGAAATCAGCAGGAAAGGTAAATTTACCAACTTTAACGAGCATATTTTTAGCTATTCCAACAGGGTATTAGAATGATCTATAGGCTAATATTACACTCATTTTGGTAGGTTTAAGAGTCTCAAGAGATAATTTGGCATATAATGAATATGGCATAAAGTTAATGCTAGCACCAAGGTCGGCTAAGGCATTACAAGAGAAAGTTTTGTTAAAATTGCATGGAATTAGAAAACTTCTGGGATCTCCAAGTTTGGGTGGAACTTTGTTTTGGAACATTGCTGAACTTTCATCGCTTAAGAAAGCGACAGAGATTTGTTCGATTTTGTGTTTGTTGCTTATTAGTTCCTTGAGAAATTTTCCATAATTAGGCATTCCGACCAAGACATCGATAAGAGGTACATTGATTCGGACAGCGCGGATCATATCAAGAAATTTTCCATATTGAGCTTTCATTTTATCTTTCCTAAGACGTTGAGGATACGGGATTTTTGGTTTGTATGGTTTGGGCAACGGAGTCTCCTTGACTGATTTTGGATTTTAAGTTTTCGGTTGTGGTGTCGGTTCATCGTCTTCTTCATCGCTATCGAAATTGATAGGGTTTCCAGAATCGTTTTGTTGATCATTTGGGTTAACTGGTGGGTTGTAAGATTTACCACTCCTTGTGAATACGGCATTCACATGCTCATTACGAGATTGTGGCGGTTGGTAGGCTTTGGAGTTGTATCCTTTTAGGTTTGGTTGAGTGTTACTGGGAAGAGATCTAGAAGGTCGACCAGATTGCTTGTCAGCAAGTCTGTCGAACTTGGTTTCATGGTTTTGAATTAAAGCTTGATGATTTTTGGCAACGGTTTCGGGTTCAGTTTTGAGATCCATGAATGTTTCTTTGACGAAAGCATTGGTTGATTGCTGAGATTTCATGAAATCGTTGAATTGTTTTTGAAGATCGTATGGTTTATCATCGGTATTGGATCGGTAGTTGTCTCGATTGTAACTACTTCGTTCGTTTGAAGGCCAATTATTGCGATTCGAGTCTCGGTCACGGTAATCATTGTAAAAACGAGTCTTATAAAAAGTTTGCATGAATTTAGCCTCTTCTTTACGAGACATAGGTGTGTTATCTTTATCAAGATCGGGTTTAGTTTTTTTAGCATGGGTTTGAAGTTCTTTATACTAAGCATCCATTTTCAGGGTCATGGCATCCATTCGGCCATAATTTTGTCAGTATTGGAATTACTGCTACCTTCATCGGCGAAAGCAACAGTTTTCTTAAGAGATGATTTAGTTTTTTGATTTTTAGCCTAGTCGAGCTTGAGTAAGGCTTTATCTTCGAGAAGCTGATAAGCTTGATTTGGTGTTTTATAGAGGAAAATACCACCAGCTGCGGCATTTAGAACTTCTTGGGTTATTTCGCTAAGACCGTGATAAAAGATTTTTATTATATTGCCTTCGGACAGATTGTGACCATGGCAGTTTCGGAGCATTTCCTTCATACGAAGCCAAGCATCGGTTAGAGATTCGTTCTCATGTTGAGAGAAAGCTCGGATTTCTTCGAGGAGTCAGTCGAAAAGAGCTGGGGGGAAGAAACGGCTAATGAAAGCGGTTCGAAGTTCATCCCATGTTTTGATAGTTTCTTTGTTGAGTTCATCCAACCATGTTTTTGCTTCCCTAGTAAGTGATAGGGGAAACATCATTAGGCGGACGGCTTCATTTTCGGTATCTCTTTATTTAAACAAATCATAGATTCTGAGGAATTCATGAATGTGTTTATGAGGATGGGTTTTGGTTCTACCATCAAATTGGTTTCCTTTAACAAGAGTCAAGTGGTTACCTTTGATAGCAGATTCGTTTGCGGTTTTAGGAATAGTGATTGTTGAACCAGGAGTTGGAGCGACAACATGGTCGGCAGCCCACATGGGTTCATCGTCCATTGGATCATAATTTCGAAGAATATCGAGAAAGTAACGGAAGTAATTGATGTTGAGATCTGGCGGGTAGACAATTCTTGGGTGTTGTGGTGGATTATTTCTTTGATCGTATGAAACTCTTCTGTTTCGTCGACGAAGTCTTTGATTCAGAGTATGTTCAGGTTCAGGTAACGGTTCAACAAGTTCAGAATTGGAAACACGTGTATGCATCTAAGAGAGAAATTGTTTGGGGTCAGTTTGCCAGAAAACTATACGGCGATTTTTGAAAAAGATGGGGAAGTTAAAATAATTTTCCAGAGTTTGACTACAGAACAGCTAAGAAATCCCCGGCAATGGCTCTAAAAACTTTAATGTGTTTCAAAAGCTTAAAATTTGTAAGACTAAAAATACCGGATAATTATATGAAAACACACGGGTAAAAGTATAACCCACGTATATAGTATAACTTTTAGGTAAGACCAGGTCGTTCCACAAGGATTAGAGTAGTGTTCAAATAATCAGAAAGAAGAAAATCTTTAACAATTTTGAAAATAATTTTTGTTTTACCAATGATAATAAAGATGACTACTCGGATAGTTGAAAAATAACTTATAAGTGTTGGAAATAAAATAGATCTCAAAGATGGGACAATTATATTTATAAAAATGATTTCCACGTCAGAAAATGTATTTCAACAAAATAACTGGTTAACTTAAGACCATATATTTAGTTAAACTATACCAAATTTGTCACCAATAATCCAGTTACTATTAAATCAAAGCTTATTTTGTTTATCATTCACGAGAAGTGGATTCTCAGCCGCAAACGTTAAAGGACCAAATACAAATCTTTAAAACCCATAGATCATAACGTGTCTTTTGACCATGCGCATGATTTATAACCTAAGTTGAAAAGGGCAAAGATGAGATGAAGAATAAGATATAACAGGTTTGCAACATAAGCTTAAGATTAAAGCGATCACGATCATAACCAAACACTTATTCATTAACGTAAACTTCACCAGTAGACATAGAGAGATTTTAGTCCTCATCCTAGGCTAAGGAGTTCATAACAAAAGTACACTTTACATAAACTTCCATTATTTCAATAACTAAGTAGGAAAACGTCTTCGTTCTTGATCGTTAGATCTTTTTTCTTCAAAGGAAGGGGTGTTTTTTGGTGTTTTGGTGAAAGGAGGGAAGTATGTGTGTGTGGGAGTGGTTTGTAGAATGAGATGGGATATTGAGGAGGAGTGCTTTGAAGATGCAAATTCATCCTTAACTTATAGGCAAGTTTGGGTGCAAAGTGTGGCGCACTTAGGAAAAAGTGTGGCAGACTTTGGGTGTTAATGCGATAACATTTAATGGCTTTTACTGGAAGCGCGACGCACTTACAAATAAGTGCGGCGGTTTTGAAGAGTTAATGCAGGTGCATTTATTAGACTTTAATTCTTCAGACTTTAGGAAAAAGTGTGGCAGTTTTGGCTTCAGAGGAAAGTGTGGCGCATGGTATGTGCTTAATAACACATACCATTTTCCATTAAAATCAGAATTAAATGACCAAAAACGTACCAAAAATACATTGTATGTGTATGTTTTCATTTATATTGTGCATGAAATGGATATCCGACAAAAGGACGAAAAACGAAGCCAAAAACGATAAACCGAGCACGGAACGAAAAGAATGTGAAAAAGACAAAGTCAAGTCAACAAAAGTCAAAGTCAACCAAAGTCAAACCCGAGAAGTCAAATGTCAAAGACAAAGACAAAGCCGAAGAAATACTTAATGTTCCAACCCGCACCTATCTAATGGGCCGGGACAGGCCCATTAAGCATTTTTATCAAAGTTTATAAACCTTATAAACTTACAAAACCTTATAAATCCAAACCCATATAGCCGGCCCAATCATGAGGCCCATAACCACATAACCCTGTTAAAGCCCAAAAACCCTTTAACAAGTTAACTCCATTAGTCCTTAGGGACTGTGAGTGTAAACTCACTTATATACCTCAAGGGCTATTATTGCCAAGTCCTCAAAACATTTTACACCACAAAGGATGATGGGTGAAAACAAACAATACACATTCAGGGACCTATTTTGCTAAATCCATAAACTTTCCCCAGTTAAACCCCCAAAACAAAATGTCTCGCCAAAAACCCTTGTTCACCCTTCCTTGTCACTCTCACCCTCGATCACTGTTCCTACAAACAAACCATCACTCTCAAACTCAACCCCACTTCATAAGCTGCTAATTGCCACCTTGGCAATCCTAAACTACACCATTGGTCCATGAAAAAGACAAGGAAATCAAAGGCTGAAATTGAAAGGATTGGGCACCAAGAAAGATTAATGGCCAAGATTGATTTTGGGACTTCCTCTCACAAAACAAACACAACAAGAAGACTTGAAGAGCTTTTAGTATAAATAGGACTAGTGTAGTTTATACTCTTTTATCGAATTTTGTTAAGTCCAAGCTTTGTATTAACAAATTTGTACCATTTTAATACTGCAATTTACTTTTCATGTCATTTTAATTACTGTCATTTAAATTCTTGCATTGTAATTTTTAAGATTAATGAAATTTTAAAGTGTTTTCCTTAATTATTGTCATTTACTTACTTGTCATTTAATTACTGTTTTTAAGCTCTTGTATAAGCTTTTGAACCATTGAAAGCTTATATAAGCACTTGTTTTTAATTATGTCCTAAAAACCAAAAAATCACAAAAATCACCAAGAAAACACATAGAGCAAGGTAAATTTTGGATGGCCTTGGGTTAGTGCTTCTTGGGAAGCTATAGGAAAGGTTTATAAGCTGTTTGAGGGCTTATTGTCTTGCCAAAAAGCTTGGACACTTGTGAGTTTTTCTCATTTTTCAAATTTCTGCTTATTTATTGTACAAGTGCTTATTACTGTTTACTTTCAGCTTATTTGTGCTTATTTATGTTCTTTATGCTTATTTGTCTTTATTTATTGCTTTGATGTCATTTATTTAAGTTTTTATGTTAAACTGTTTTTATTTGCCTTTAAATTGCATATTGCTTATTTGCTTATTTTAGTGCTTATTCCTGTGCTTTTTGTGCTTATTGTTGCTTAATTTAAACTGTTGATTATCTTTTTTTAAAAAACTTTGCTTAAATCTTTATAAATCAGCTTTAAAAAGGATTTTTCAAGTTTAAAGGGGTGTTTGGGACAGCAGTCAAAAAGGGTCAAACTTGGTTTAAAAACTTTTTTGGTCATTTGGGCACCTTGCGCAAGCCTTTTTAAGCTGTTTTTAATATGTTTTCAATAGCTTTTAAGTCTTAAAGCTTGTTTCTAAGTTTTTTTTTCTAACTGGTGTTTAATACTGTAGTGATAGAACAATGTTGAAATTGCTTATTTGATTAAGCTTCCAAACCATGTTTTAAGTGTTGTTTTAGTGTCATTTTATAGTGTAAAATGCAGTAGTTTAGTTGTCTGTTTAAGTTTTCTTTTGTTGGTCAAAATCTGTCTAAGTTCATAGTTCCCTTTTTCAAGTCTGAAAGTCCTTATTTCAAATTCACATTTAGGTTAGTTAGAATCATTTTTAGAGTTTAATTTCAAGAAGATAAGCTCTTTAGTTGTCAAGGTCCATCTATTTTAACTTATTTTAGTATCTAAACTTAATTTACTAGCTTATCTTAGGGCTGCAATATTGCCAATTTGCTTTTAAAGAAAACCAAAAATCAGCATGTACTGTGTTAGTAGCCTTTTTCCATAAGCCTTTTCATAGCTTAATTTTGTTTCAAACTCTTTTCTGTTTGCTGTTTTAGGTAGCCATTTGGATAAGCTTTTTAGGAATATAAGTCTTAAGCCCATAAGGTTCCATCTAAAAGCTTAAAAATAAGCTAAAAAAGGCCCCTTAGGATGTTAGTTAACAGTTTTTAACTTGTAGCTTATTTGCCTTTTGTAGCTTTGTTGCTTATTTTCCTTGCTCAATGTTTGCTTAGAAGTGCTTAATAGGTGTAGGTAGATATCTGTGTTTGCTTATCTTGCTTTCTTTTAGCTTATTTAGCCTTAAACTAGCTTATCAGATTAGCCTTTTAGACTTAGTATAAAAAAGTCAAATCTATCACTTTGAGTGCTTATTTTTGTGCTTATTTTTGGCTTTTGTAAAAATTCACTTTTTTAAAGTTTAATATTTTGGCTTATTTTACAAGTTTGCAAAAAGAAAAGTTTCAAAAAGTAAAAAGGAGGAAATTGGGAAGTTGAGGGTGAGCAAGGCTCGAACCCTCAACCTCAACCAACCTCTACCCGTTTATAACACACACTCTACCGCTGTGCCCTTGGGACTTTTTCGTTATAGTTCCAAGTGGTTTGGTATTTAAGGCCATTTTAGCCCATTTAGCTTATAAGTTGTTTTAGCTTATTTAACAGCTTATTTGATCAGTTGTGTTACCCATTTTATTTTTCTTAGATCCAGCTTTGTTCAAGCTACTTTTGCTAATTTTTTCAGAATTTTTATAATTAGTTTAGTATTTTTAATCATTTAATTTCAGTAAAATCGTTTTTAATTCATAATAAATTATAAAAAAGTCAAAAAAATCTAATTCTTTTTTAGAAAATTTTCTTTTATCATTTAGGACCTAGGAAAATTAAATTTGTGTTCGTAGGATTAAATTTATAGGATTTTGATTTTTAAAGAACGGGATTAGAATCCCGTTCTCGTTTTTTGTGTTTTAGCCTTATCCACTTTCGTTTTTAGGTTTTCTTTACTTGTTTTAGCATTATTATCGTAGAATTAGGAATCCAAACCAAAAATCTTTCAAATCGTTCAAAAACGCGATCACGAACTCGACCGATTCTCAATTCACGCCTCGTTGGGAAACGACCCAGGAGATTTTGGATTTTCCTTTGATCAAAAGGAATTTTTTGAGTCTTTCGGAATACGTATACTATAATTGATATATAATTAACCCTAAAAAGTTGGTTATCATTTTGGCGTCGTTGCGCCCGGGAGGCTGTGAAACGATTATCGTCTACATTTGAAGATTAGTGTTTGAAGACCCTTCCCTCGTGAAGTTATCATTCCCGTTTGTGAATATTTTCTTCTATTTATTAAAAATATAAAAAACACAAAAATATTTTTCATTTTGTTTTATTAGTGTTAGTATAAGACAAAAAATCAAGAAAAATCAAAAACATAAAAAATTATCCTTAATCAAGAAATAAAAATCATCATCAATATAATGCTTAGTTTGGTATGTTAGGTGGTATGGTATTCTTATCATGGTCGTCTAATAATATATTAGAGGGTCATAAACTATGCGTTGTGATGGCAGCCTGTGGAATTATTGTGATTATGTTTATGATGGAATTATAATACAATAGTAGATTTACCTTGGACATTAATGTTAGAATTTATACAAATTTACAGAAAAGGTTTGATTATAATAGTGGGAGTTAAATTGGGTGATGTGTGGTAGAGGGATGGAAATTATGGGGGTTAATGGTTTTTAGGGGAATAATGGATATGTGTTGTTGGTGGTTATGGTGGTTGAGGGAGTATTGTGCATTTTGTACGTAAGCCTGTTATTGGGGGGATGTAGTTGGAGTGTGATGTATTCATAATGTGATCTTTATGTTTGTATTGATATGTGTATAGTATTGGTGGGTAAGTGTGTAATAAATCTTTACATGATAGGGTTGTTACTAGTGATGAATGAACTCTATCATGCCCACGCAGAAGTTTCTGGAATAAGATTCAGAGAACGATAGTAAGTATAGGTAAAGGTCCCATAGGGACAGGTCATTTTGTTGCTCAATTAGTACTTCACTAGTGTGAGTAGGAGGTGAGTCAGTATGAGGCTCAAAAGGTACTTCACATATATGAGCAGGAAGAGGTTTAATGTTGTGCTTTAGATGGTCTTTCTGAATGAGCACCCTCATCCTCAGTTGGTTGTACCAACATAGAAGCAACAAGGGGTGACATTCCTGAGAAATGGTTTTACCTTTTTAACACATGAAAGAAAAGACCTTACTGTTAAAGTATAGCAAGAAAATGATCTAAAGGTACAGGTACATTAGCTAGCTGTTTTTCTAAAAAGATAGAAATAAAACGTGGATACATTACAAACTTCTCTTAGCATCAATTGTCTAAAGCATATACCATTCAAAAATTAACTTTGAAAAATTATACTTCTGTTTAGATGTTTAAACAAATGCTAGCACTGGCAAATTAGTAGAATTCGATCCGAAAGGTGCTTGTGAACTAATACAATGATTCATTGTATGAAATAAAAATTGTAACACCCCAAAAATGGGTTACAGTGGAATAAGGGTCCGGGGCGTGTTACTTCATAGATCAATAACACAAGATATAGATAAACACCAAAAAGTTTTTAAAAAACTTGATACATTGGATTTTAACAAATAGTTGATACAAAATAGCCCCTAAGCATCTTATACTTGTTCTTATTATTATTATCAAAGATACTGGTTCACAACACATGAGTTTCCAAAAACAAATACATACCATATCTTTAGCATGAGTTCCCAAAACAAATCACAATGTACCTTGACCCACCTTATGCGTCTTACTGATCTCCTAAACATTGCTTAAAACGTCAACAAATAAAAGTTGGTGATTCATAGGTTTGATAATCATAATATGCATGACCGCAAGACCTTTTCTCTCCGTGATAAGGCAACACATGCCGACATTACAAACCAATTACATTTTCCTAAGCCATCATGACACTAATGCCCTCGACGATACTTTCTTGCAACAATATATATTTTCGACATGCTATAGACGTTCGAAACCTGGTGAAGAGCTAGTTACCCGACGGGGAGGTCGTTTCCCCAAATGAGATATATACATAACATTTGCGCACACATAATTTAAATTAACAACTACATCAACACAATTGCAGTTCATGATAAGGGCTCAACTTGGGTTATCGCTGATTAGCAAACATGTAATCAATATAAAAAAATCCTACTTGCGTGCCAATTAATAAAAACACATGTTTCCATCCCCATAGTAATAAATCATTGAAATCGTAAAAATTTGGGGCTATGAACTTCACCCTGAGGTATACTGATAATCCCAATATCACAGATAACGCGTACAAGCAAATCGACAGATGCAACCTATTAAATTAAGTCGAATAAGTACCATTTACTGTCAATTAACTGAACATAATATACAGGTCAATGTTTAGTTATATCATACTATCGTTCGGAAGATAATAAATCAAAGGTCATGGTATGAACGTATGAGAGCTAAGACCCTTTTAAATCGTCAATCCAGCAACTTCGTCGATACGCCTATCCCGTATATGGCCTCATTACGAACACCCTATATAATATAGTACTTTGATAACCACATATAATTCTATATAGTTCAATCACCATATAATTGTTTTGGTAAAATTATGTTTAATAAGTAAAAACATTTATAATTACCGTTTTAGTAAATATAGCATAACATTTGCGTTTTAAGCCCTATTTTGACGTTTCTTATGCCCACGTTTGTCTTCGTAGTAGACGAGTTATCAAATTTGGACATTTTCATATTTATGATCTCTCCTGATGAACAATGACTTTTTAACTGTCACTAATTAAGAAACCAGTTAAAAGTTATTTTATAAAGTTTTAGTTATCGTAAAACCCGTAAACGTCGTATTTTATTCGTTATAGCTCCGTTTTTAGCGATTCTTTCGAGCACGTTCTCGTTAATGAAAATTCTATCAATTTATAAGGTTTACAAAAATAAAGTTTCTGTCATGAATAGTGTTTTTACTGTTCATAGTTTATAAATTTATTTTTATAAACTTTTAATTACCGAAAACCCGCGAAATTCATAACTAATTCGATATTAATTGAAAAATCATGATTCTTATCATTTTTGGAATCTAAAAATATGTATTATTTGTTAAAAATACCAAACTTGCTGTTTTGTATAATATTTATAAAAGTTATTTAAATAACCCGATTAATTAAACGTATAACTTCGTAATTAGCGTAACTTTTTCGTTATTTATCTGTTTGACAAGTTTCTTACCTTTTCGGAATCGTCATGAGTCGTAGAATATTTATAAAACATAATACCCACTGTTTGGAATTCGACTCCAAACAGCCCTTTAATATCTATGTATTAACTTATTTATTAAACTTGTTTTATATACTTTTTAACTAAGTAAATTCCACATGTTTTTCCAACACTCTTAATATACTATATCTTATAATATCTATGTCCATGAGATCCTTATATTGTCCCTTTGTTCAAGTCATAATCTAACAACTTTTATAAACCATAACATATTAAGTGATCTTTTAAAACCCTAATCTTGCATTAACACTTTTTAAGCTTAACCAAGATTGTAAAGTGCTTATGTATCCATTTATAACTTCATATTATTATCCATACAACATGTGTATAAGTTCATAAACTATATTTACAAGAAAGATCCATGTTTACAAGTTAAACATATCCTAATGGTGATTTCACTACACTTCTCATGACACAGACTGATAGAGCCTCTGATTGAACATATAATCATATAAATGAAAAGTTAAAAGCTTAAGATAACCTTAATGAGGTGATGTAGGATGATGAAAAATAAGTGTTTAAAACCCTTGTTTAGACTTTAAACCTAAGATTATAACCAAGAAAACCCTATTTTCCGAAATGAAACCCTTAATCTGATTTATTGCTCAACACTGTAATGGTCAGCCAATTGCTTGCAAAACATCTTAGAATTTTCTTAAAATGAGACTGTATTAGATGTGTATAGGTTGTAATCAAAATTAGGTATGGATTTTGGTAATAAGGGTGGTTGTTGAGTCGTGAGCCTAAGAGTAGCAAAGGGAGGAATTTGTGATTTTAGCTAAGTGTTTTTTAAGAGTTTCTAATGTGTTATCTCTGCATGATACTTGCATTATAAGAGGTACTAGGTGGTCCAAAAGGTGCAATAGTAGTCCAAGACAAGGTATCATGGTCTTAAGAAGACTTGTTTACTTGTCTTTGGTCAAAAGGCACCAATGAAGCCTAAGTTTAATACGCTAGTGAAGTACAAAACCAAGATGTAATGCAATTGTGTTATCCTTGTTCACCAAGGGTGTTGAAAGCCGTGAGATGGGGGGAGGAAAAAGGTTTCTAGAAGCCTTTTTCATATCCACCTAATAATGTAGTGAAATAAAGGAAAGTTACACACTGTTAAGATTTTAAAAAATATGTTTATTGAAAGCATTTGTGAAATGTTTTTATTTTCCACTGTACAAAGTGTAAGAAATATTTATCTTGGGTAAATTTAATGAAAACATTGAGTGTTTGTACAATCGTAGGTGATATTGTTGAATCGGAGAATTATATAACGTGGTTCCGGTTTATGCCAAAACTCAATTTACCGCGTAAACTTACATAATTTACGTAACGCGATAAAAAATAAAAAAAACAACGGCCATATTATTCTCACAATAATATATTTAATACTTGATTTGATGTAAACGATTAATTGTTCGAAATGCCCGTTACATAAACGCTAATTTTTTAGCTTACGCAATTTAGCTTAACATTTACGATTTAAAGCAAATGCGTACAATACAAAAGGTACATTGTGGATTTATTAACGTCGTCGAATGACTTGAAAACACCGGGTGTTATAGACTTCCCCCTTAAACAAGCCTTGTCTCAGGCTTACGATGCAACACTTGACGACCGGTCGTCTTGTGAAGAGGTATGTGTATTTATTCTTGAATGGATCGTCACGTTCCTACGTGAACCATGACCTCTCTTGGTGAGTTCCTTTGACCTATGAACTAATGGGAATCCGGCTTCGCTTTCAGCTTCAACCATTTAACTCACGCCCACTATTTCTAAATGTACTCAACAAAATGAAGCTTGTATCCAAGAAGAAGTCCAATCCAACGGAACGGCTAATGGTTCGTCGGCATGACACTTTTTCAGGTTGGATACATGGAATGTATTATGAACTCGACTCAGCTCTTCAGGAAGCTCAAGTTTATAAGCAACCTCTCTTACCTTTTCTAACACCTTAAAAGGTCCAACATACTTGGGGTTTAACTTCCCTCGTTTGCCAAAACGTACAACCCCTTTCCAAAACGTACAACCCCTTTCCAAGGCATAACTTTATCCCTGACTTAGAATTCCATCGGTTTATGCTTCAGATCGGCGTAACTCTTCTGTCGATCACAAGCGGCTTGCATCCTTTGCTTGATTTGGACGATTTTCTCAGTCGTCTCTTGAATCAGTTCTGGACCAAGTATTTGAGCTTCTCTAACTTCGGTCCAACAAACAGGTGAACGACACTTTCGACCATAAAGTGCCTCGAACGGTGCAGCCTTGAGCTAGCTTGATAGCTATTGGTATATGAAATTCGACAAATGGCAAAATGGTTAACCACCCCTTTCCAAAGTTAATCACACAAGCCACGCAGCATATCCTACGAGAGTTTGAAAGTTCCTCTCGCTTTGCCCGTCCTGTTGTGGATGGTAACGCAGTACTCATACCAAATTAGAACCCAAAGCGTTCTGAAGTTGACACTCCAGAAATTGTATGCGAATCTCGGGTCACGATCACAATGATTGGAGACAGGTATTCCATGTCTCGTGACCCACCTCCTTTAGGTACATACTTCGCGCAAGTTTACATCCAAAGGACCAGTCTCTCTCATCGGTGGTGAAGATCACGGACATTAGTGAGTCGGATCAGAACGATCACTAACCAAATGTGTCGTTAGGCCTTTGCGTTGTCTTAGGAAGCTTAGTAACAAAAACCCTAGTGATGTAGTCAACCACTTTCATTCAGAAGTAACCTTGGGTTGTACCAAAAAATCGCTGATGGAGCTCTTTGATGTTCAGCCTTGGACCTTAGCACGGTCAAACACTTGCTACCATAGTTGCAGATGTCACTTTCATATTGGGCCCCCCAATATAGCTTCTCATATCTTGGTACATTTTGTCATAACCCCTGAATGTATAGAGTACTTTGATATGAGTGGGACTCGTGCATGATCACAGTTCGTAAATCGCCATAACAAGGTAGCCACTCCTGCCATTGAGGCATAAGGTTCCATACGCACGGGGTTCTAACTTTTCCGTCCTAATCACCTCTGGATTTTTAGCGTTTTCCACCAACATTCCTCAAACATTTCTTCCCAAATTCTTGATGTTCTCATGGTTTCCACGTGCTTCAGTCTGAGCATTCAAGATTTTTTGGGAAATCCAAACTAATAGTCATAACCCTAAGGCTCGACCTCTTAACGGTAGGTTCTCGTATCATTCCCTGCCTCAAAATCATCAGCAATGACATTTGCTTTCCCCAGGTGATAACAAATATCACAATCGTAATCACTAAAAAGCAATTCTAACCATCGTGTTGTCTCCATTTTAGTTCCATTATGATCAAGAATGTTTTGTAAGCTTTTTTGATCAGTGAACATTTGTACACTTAGTTCAACAGATAGTGCCCTCTAAATCTTGAGAGCAAAACACTAACTGCTCCAAGATTCCTAATCAAGATCGTAATAGTTCTCTCATGAATTTTAACATGGCTGATAGCATAAGAAATCACCTTTTCTCTTTTGCATCAACACAGCGCATAAAACCTTACTTGAAGCGTCGCGTAAGCGAAGAAAATCTTTGCTTCCCTCAGGTATAGGCAAGGATTGGTTGCACTCCAATTTTTGCTTCAACAAGTTGAAAAGGCTGCTTCTTATTTATCGGCCACCACTCAAACTTTCTTTTGAGTAAGCTTAGTCATTGGTTTGGCAATCTTTGAAAACCATCAATGAATCTTCGATAATACCCAGGCAAGTCCTTAAATGCTGATGAATCTCTTTGGTGACTAGGAGATGTCCAATCTTTAATGGATTCAATCTTGGCTGGATCCACATGAATTCCTTCACTATCGATAACGTAACCGAGGAACTGTACTTTGGGAATCCAAAATTCATATTTGGAAAATTTGGCATACAACTCCTCTTTCTTAAGCAACTCTAAGATTAGCTTAAGGTGCTTTTCGTGTTCTTGCTTGTTCTTCGAAAAAATCAGAAAATCGTCAATAAAAGACATATACCCATTTATCCAATATGTTTTGCGATACCTGATCATAAGATCCATGAATACGATCAGTGCTTTTCAAACACAAAACGGAACATAACTTGAAATTCTAATGGCTGAACGAAATCTAAAGGCAATCTATTTGGAATTCTACCTTCTCGAAACCCTCAGTTGGTGAAAAACCTACCTTGAGAGGTCGAACTTACGAGTAACACTCGATAACCCAGAAGCTATTAAATAAATCATCAATTCTGGGAATGATAAACGATTCTTCACGATAGTTTGTTTAATTCCCGATTGGTCAATGCCACATCTGAATGATCCATCTTTTTTTCTTGACAAACAAGAATCAGGAGCTACCTCAGGGTGAGGAACTCTGGGTCTTATAAAGCCATTTGTCGGACACTCTTTAGTTGCTCCAATAACTCTTTATATTCATTTTGAACGCTAACGATAAGGTTCCCGAAGCTACAGTGTAAACACACACAGTACCAAATCGAATTAGAAACCCACTTTGTCGAGTCAGCGAGGAAGCACCCGTAAGATCCTCAAGGAAATACTTCTAAAAGAAAGTCTTGGAACTATTGATACTCCTCAAGTCGCTTCTTCTCCGACTTGTCTTCAACCTCTTTTGCAGTAACATGTGCCAAAAAGATAGGAAATCCTTTTTCCATGTACTTCTGCGTTTTAGTGCACGAAATGATGTTTAATCATGTCACATTTCCTTGGTTACTTCCATCACCGTGTATGATTAAGGTTTCATTTCTCCAGGGGATGCGAACAATCTTCTCGTCTACCTCGGCATCATACAATGACACCGCTTGGTACTTTCTCCCAACCATCCATACCGATTATAGCATCGAAACTTAACCAACGTTCTACAGGCATTAAGTTATTTGAATGGGTGGTTAGGAAGTTTAATTGCAACCCTTAAGGATAGTGTTTAACAATTATTCTCCTGGCCATCATCTATTCGACATCATAATAATGATCCTAAGAGTATGGCGTGATGTCAATTTGGGAGCTAAAGCAGTAGACACAAACTTCGATCGGACCGTATCAAATAAGATATAAGCATAGTGGTTGTTTAGAAGGAACGTACCCGCAATGACATTCTCTGGGTTTGCCCCCGTATTTCCAACCACATACACCTTCGTTGGAGCCCTGTCATTCCCAGCTTAATTAACACGGTCATTGTTTCTCAGTTTTGGCAGTTTTTTCCTTCTTAAAATTTCCTTGAATTCCGCTACGTCTAATCAACCCGTTGCATCTTTTTGATTATTGTTGTTGTTGTTGCGGTTGTTGTTGTTTGTTTTGTTGTTGTTATTTTGTTGCTTGTGGCATTTGCAGGCCGGTTCTACAGTCTCTGGCCAGATGGCCAACCCTCTTGCAGTTAATGCACCAAGTGGACAAGGACCTTCATGGATTGTACTTACACTTGGAACATAAGTTTAGACCCGGCGTATATTTCCTGTCACTAATGCCTGCAGTGCATAGGCCATTGCCTGTTTTCTGGCCTCTTATTCAGCTTGTTGTTGGATTTGATTGTTCTTAAAAGATCATCATATCCTTCTTTCTTACAGCCTGACGTTCACATAGGCATGGGTCTTTCTCATCCATTAACTAAGTTGAAAACCGATAGCCTCTCACACACATATGTCTTCGGCTTTGATGCCTTTACACGCATGTATCATATCGGAGCCAAAGCCACCGTATACTTTTCAATTTTTTCAATCCTCTTCTTGGAACATCCTGAAACACATTAAAGCATGCTGAAATTCGTCGACTAAGGCCACCACATCGTGCCCATGACCTTAAGATTCCACATCTCTCGGTGTCAATTCTCTTGATCTCACGCCACGGCATATTTATCAGTCATCATTTTCTTCAGTGTTTCCCATGGCATGAACAATGAGCTGCTTTGAGGGTACTGGTCCTTAACATAAGAAATTCCACCATGTCAGAATCATCCTTGCAGAGTTGCAAGACTCCGAATTTGACTTGACTAATCTACTGAGCACTTGCAAATGCTAAACACAGACTCCATTTCTCAAACCATCAATGTGAGTCCAGACGACTCCCCCAGTGCTTTGAAGTCCAAAAGGTTGCATTTCCAAGAATTCAAGTAAGAGAATATCGAGAGCAGTTTAGTGCTATGGCCTTGGTCCTAAACCATGCTGTTGTACATTCCAAACCCTGCTTGCTACTGTCCTTCAGCCATTGTAGCACAACTCCGTTTGGTCAGAATAAGGCTGAAGTTTTGCGGCAGTAACCTTGTTGTAGCAGTGTCGCATATGGGGATGTGTGTGACTGGTTTGACCTAGTGTTCACTTTGGTGCCATTATACTTCAAATCACAAGAAAAATACAATATAACTCATTAGATTCAATACAATCATAACGTGTCATAAACCATATGCACATAAAAAAAAATGAAATCACATCACATAGTGAATTATACAACAACACAAATCGACATAACATAATACATCCATTCCATATAAAACTAAAAAAACATACATGACTGTTGGTACACAATGCTTCCCTTCGCAAGTACAAAATGAAAATCAACCTAAGCCCTACAAACCGTGAGTTTACCCGTAATACTATATAGTAGCATACAGGATACAAACCTAATAAGAAATATAAGATCTATACAGGATGAGCTAACCAAACAAAAGATCTATACGACCGCTAGCTGGGAAGTAAACCTATAAAAACTTCACAACTACAGAAAGTAGCTACAATCATAACAAGTCTAGGAAAACTGCAACCAATGTCCTCCAATGTGTCAACATGTGCTCCAGCCTCCAGGGCCTGTACAGCATGATATGCGAACAGCAAGATCATCTGCAAAAGCTTGACGCTGCCACTACGAGGGCGATGCACCCTGAGTCTTCTAATACTGTAACTTGGCCATCTAATCCTGCAGTAAGCTTCAACTCTAGCCAAGTATCCAGACAAGTCAGAATACTCTCTTGCTCCGTCAACAAGTCTCTCTCGCCTTAAGAAGACCTCATCTCCAGATCGCACCGCTCTCAATTAGCTGCATGATCCATCGGGCATCGTGATGTCATAGATAAAACTTTGAGAACTCATCTCTAACTAACGAACATCTACCTGTAACTGACCTCTCATTTGACCATCTCTAAGGCAGTCATTCATCCTCCTCCTCAGTAGCTTGAACTTGTCTCCATAGTAGTCGACAAACTATATCGACCTATGGGCCATAGTGGGTCCTGGCTATCTCGCAGCAGTAGCAGCAAAACTCTCCCCAACCTCACAACTAGGTCTAAGGAGTGGTAGTAGTAGCCTCTCAGACCATCTGAGGTAGGTGTGTCAACCTCGGAATAACATCTCTGCGGCTAGTGATGGTTAAAGTACAGTTAAAAGATAAAAAATGGTGAGGGTCCCTGATTAGGAGTAGTGGTGCTAGTATGTGTGTTTTGTAGCTCTCATCTGAGCCATAGCTGCTCTAGTACGTGGGGGTCGGATACGTGGAGATAAAAAGAATGGTGGTAGTGGAGGTGTAGGTGCCTCATCCTCAGCTGCACTAAGATCTTCTCAGGATCTCTAGTGCTCCGGAATGTACCCTGGTACATGGATTCCTCCAAGCTCCATAGATTAGGTTACATACTCTGGAGAACGTGGTGCCTGCTTCCAACAACTTCGGCCAGCGCTCCTCGTAAGGGATCCTCGATGGAATACTCAAGATCGTGCCTCAGATGAACAGAAGTAATAGGTAACCGCGGAATCAAGCTGACAAGACTAAATGTGACCAGTAAAAATAACTTATATTAGTATATCTATTAGAGGCTTTAATTGTAATATACGTAAATATTATAACCACAGATATCAATTATGAATGCATCTATCATTAACTAATAGCAACAACTATGTCATATAAAAACCCTTATGTATGAATGCAAATGTTTGAAAAATGGTTATATAGTCCAAAGCAAAAAACATTTACCGGATCTCTCTATAACCTTGGCTCTTGAAACAATCTTAACACGCCACAAAATGGTCGCAGCGGAATAATGGATCCGGGGCTTGTTACTTCATAGATCAATAACACCAGATATTATAGAACGAACCAAAAAGCCGATTTATAAAATCCGATATATGGATTTAACAAATATTTGATACAAAAAGCCCAAGTCTTAACTGATCCTTATTATTAATACAAAGATACTGGTTTTTCACAAACACATGATTTCCCAAAACATAATACAAACCATATCTTTAGCATGACTTCCCAAAAGAAAATGACAATTATTCCTTGGCACCTTATGCTTACTGATCTCCCTCTGAAAAACGATTGCTTTAAAATGCAAAAAATGTAGAGTGAATTCAAGAGGTTTTGATAAATCATAATATGCCAAGACCGCAAGACTATCCCGTGAATAATGCAACCACGATACAACATCACAAAACCAATTACATATTCTAAGCTTAATGACACTGGAAGCTCAGCGATCGTGTCGTGCAATAATTATATAATGCAATTAATTTCTGCCATTAGATGTTTAACCAAACACCCTAAATTCGACATGCTATAAACTTTCGTGTCCCGGTGATAGCTAGTACACCCAATACGGAGGTCGTTCCCCAAATATATCTATTCATAACATTCGCGCCATCACATAATGTAAATTAACAACTACATCAATTCAATTGACAGTTCATATAACTGGGCTTCAACTTGGGTAATCGCTACTTAGGCAAACATGTAATCATATAAAAAAACCACTAATAGATAGGATTGCGTCCATTTATAGAAACAAAGCAGTTTCCCACCCCATAGTTATAGAATCATGTGAAATCGAAAAAATATGGTGCTATGAACTCACCCTTAGAGTTTACTGATAATCAAATAATCACAGATAAACACTTCACGCCACTCGTAGTCGATGCGGCTATTTAATTTAAAGTCGTCATAAGTACTATGTACTCTTAAATTAAATAACACATTTACAGAGTCTATGTTCAGTTATGATTATACTACGTCGGGGCTATCTTATCAAGAGGTCAGTATTGAACGTATGAGGTGAGCTAGGACACTTTAAATGTAAATCCACACTAACCGTTGATGACGCCACCTCCGAAGATTGCCAACATATGAAACTCCCTATAATATAGTACTTTGATAACCACATAAAATTCTATATAGTTCATTCCATCTAATTGTTTTCGGTACAATTATGTTTAATAAGTAAAAAACATTTAATATTTACCGGTTTTAGTAAATATAGCATAACTTTTGCGTTTAAGACCCGATTTTGACGTTTCTTTTCTTATGCCCACCCTTTCCGAATTAAGGATTAGTTATCATAATTTACATTTTCCTATTTTTTTTTTTTATGATCCCTCCTGATAACTTAACTTTTTACTGTTGCACAAAAAACCGAGTTATAAAGATATTTATAGTTTTTAGTAACGTAAAACCCGTAAACGTCGTATTTTTATTCGTTATAAGCTCGTTTTTAGCATTCCTTCGAGCACTGTTATCCCTCGTTTAATGAAAATCTAATCAATTTTATAAGGTTTTAAAAAAATAAAGTTTTCTTCATGAATAGTTTTTTACTTTTCATGAATTATAAAAATTTATATTATAACAACTTTTAAATACCAAAAACCCCCTTAATTCATGAACTAATTCGATATTAATTTGCGAAAAAATCAAGATTCTCATCAGTTGACTCCTAAAAATATGTATTATATTGTTAAAAATATCAACTTAGGCTGTTTATATAATAATTTTAATAAAATGATAGTTTATTTTATAACCCATAATTAACGTATAACACTAATTAAGTGTAAACTTTATCGAATATTTATCCATTATGACAAGATTCTTACCTTTTCGACCGTCATGAGTCGAGAATATTTTAAAACATAATACCCCACTGTTATGGGAATTCAACACCAAACAGCCCTTTAATATCTATTAATTCAAACTTATTTACTAAATTGTATATTTATAATCCTATATTAACTAAGTAAATATCAACATTGCTTTTTCCCAACACTCTATATACTATACTTATATAATCAAATAGTCCATAGAGTTCTGTATATTGTCCATTTTGTTATCAAGCATTAAGTCCATAACACTTTAAATAAAACATAACATACTAAGGATCTTTTAAACCCTAATCTGCATTAACACTTTAAAGCATAACCAAGATTGTACAGTTGCTTATGTATCCATTTATAACTTCATATTATTATCCATACAACATATGTATAAGTTCATAAACAATATTTACAAGAAAGATCCATGTTTACAAGTTAAACATATCCTAATGGTGATTTTACTACATAAACATCACAATACATAAAATCATACAATGAAAAGGTTAAAAGCTTAAGATAACCTTATGATGATGTAGGATGATGACAAATAAGTGGCTAAATAATCCTTTTTAGACTTTAAACCCAAGATAAAAATATGAGTTACATGTTTAAAACATCCTAATGGTGATTTTTGCTATAAAAGATTAATATACACATAAAATGATAACTACGAAATGAGTAGGGTCTTAGATAACCTTAGTATTAGCGAGTGATTAATGAAAAATAAACCACACCCTTTGGTTTAAATCCTTGCTTGAAAACAACCCTTGTTTTCCTTATAAAACCCTAGTTTTCTCTTTATGCTTCAACACTTGAAATGGTTAACCAAGGCTTCAAAATACCTTAATGTATCTTAGATATGTTATGTAATGGCTTGTATAGGTTGTAGAAAATTTGATATGGATTATCCAAAAAGGGTGTTTCTTGCCGTGGCCAAAAGAGGAGCAAAAGGGAAGTTTGTTTGATTTTCTAGTTAAGTGTAAAGTGTTATATGTGTCTCTCTTGCATGATACTTGTATATATATGCCTAGTTAGTTAAAAGTGTGCATTAGCTAGTCAAAAAAACATGGTGAGGGTTTTGTGGATCATTTGTTCTTAAAATATCTAGTATCATTTTATACATGTTACTTGTTGTAGCTTTTAAATAAAAGGTGTTTACTTGCAAGCATTTGTGCATTGGTTAGTTTTTCTTGTACAAAGTGTAAGATAATATTATCTTGGGTAAATTTAATGAAACTTTGAGTGTTGGGTACAATCGTGGGTATTTGTTGAAGCGTAGAATTATTTAACGTGCTTCCGGTTATGCCTAAACGCAATTTATCGCGAAACGTACATAATTTACGTAACCGATAAAAATAAAATAAACAACGGCCATAATTATTCTCAAAATAATTATTTAATACTTGATTGATGTAAACGCTTAATTGTTCGATGCCCGTTTACATTAAACGCTAATTTTTAGCTTACGCAATTTAGCTTAACATTTACGATTTAAAGCAAATGCGTACAATACAAAAGGTACATTGTGGATTTATCAACGTCGTCAATGACTTGAAAACACAGGGTGTTATAGACTTCCCCCGTTAAACAAGCCTTGTCCTCAAGGCTTACGATGCAACACTTGACGACGGTGCGGTCTTGGTGAAGAGGTGTGTGTATTTATTCTTGAATTGGTCTTCACGTTCCTACGTGAACTCATGACCTCTCTTGGAGTTCCATTGAACCTTGACTAATGGGATCCGGCTTCGCTTCAACCATTTAACTTCACGGCCCACTATTTCTAATTGTTCCTCAACAAAATGAAGCTTGTCATCAAGATGAAGTCCATCCAACGGAACGGCTAATGGTTCGTCGGCATGACACTTTTTCAGGTTGGATACATGGAATGTATTATGAACTCGACTCAGCTCTTCAGGAAGCTCAAGTTTATAAGCAACCTCTCTTACCTTTTCTAACACCTTAAAAGGTCCAACATACTTGGGGTTTAACTTCCCTCGTTTGCCAAAACGTACAACCCCTTTCCAAAACGTACAACCCCTTTCCAAGGCATAACTTTATCCCTGACTTAGAATTCCATCGGTTTACGCTTCAGATCGGCGTAACTCTTCTGTCGATCACGAGCGGCTTGCATCCTTTGCTTGATCTGGATGATTTTCTCAGTGGTCTCTTGAATTAGTTCTGGACCGAGGATTTGAGCTTCTCCAACTTCAGTCCAACAAACAGGTGAACGACACTTTCGACCATAAAGTGCCTCGAACGGTGCGGCCTTGATGCTAGCGTGATAGCTATTGTTATATGAGAATTCGACTAATGGCAAATGGTTAACCCAACCCTTTCCAAAGTTGATCGCACAAGCACGCAGCATATCCTCGAGAGTTTGAATGGTCCTCTCGCTTTGCCCGTCTGTTTGTGGATGGTACGCAGTACTCATATCCAAATTAGTACCCAAAGCGTTCTGAAGTGACCTCCAGAAATTGGATGCGAATCTCGGGTCACGATCACAAATGATTGAGACAGGTATTCCATGTCTCGTGACCACCTCCTTTAGGTACATTCTTGCAAGTTTATCCAAAGGATCAGTCTCTCTCATCGGTGTGAAGATCACAGACTTAGTGAGTCGGTCAACGATCACCCAAATTGTGTCATAGCCTTGAGACGTCTTAGGAAGCTTCGTGACAAAATCCATAGTGATGTTGTCCCACTTCCATTCGGGTATCTTGGGTTGTACCAACAATCCTGATGGCCTTTGATGTTCGGCCTTGACCTTAGCACAGGTCAAACACTTGCTAACATAGGTGGCGATGTCGGCTTTCATATTGGGCCACCAATATAGCTTCTTCATATCTTGGTACATTTTGTCAGAACCCGGATGTATAGAGTACTTTGATTTGTGGGACTCGTGCATGATCACAGTCCGTAAATCGCCATAACAAGGTAGCCAACTCCTGCCATTGAGGCATAGGGTTCCATCCGCACGGGGTTCTAACTTTTCCGTCCTAATCGCCTCTGGATTTTTAGCGTTTTCAACCAACATTCCTCCAACATCTTCATTCTTGATGTTCTCTGGTTTCCGTGCTTCAGTCTGAGCATTCAAGATTTGTTTGGGAAGATCCAAACTAATAGTCATAACTAAGGCTCGAACTCTTAACGGTGGTTCTCGTTCTTTCCTGCTCAAAGCATCAGCAATGACATTTGCTTTCCCCGGGTGATAACAAATATCACAATCGTAATCACTAAGCAATTCTAACCATCGGTGTTGTCTCATGTTTAGTTCCTTTTGATCAAGAATGTGTTGTAAGCTTTTATGATCAGTGAACATTGTACACTTAGTTCCGTACAGATAGTGCCTCTAAATCTTGAGAGCAAACACTACTGCTCCAAGTTCCAAATCATGAGTCGTATAGTTCTTCTCATGAATTTTTAACTGGCGTGATGCATAAGAAATCACCTTTTCTCTTTGCATCAACACAGCGCATAAACCTTTCTTTGAAGCGTCGCAGTATGCGATGAAATCTTTGCTTCCCTCAGGTAAGGCAAGGATTGGTGCACTGCACAATTTTTGCTTCAACAGTTGAAAAGCTGCTTCTTATTTATCGCCCCACTCAAACTTTTCTTTTGAGTAAGCTTAGTCATTGGTTTGGCAATCTTTGAAAACCCTTCAATGAATCTTCGATAATACCCAGCAAGTCTTAAAAATTGATGAATCTCTGTTGGTGACTTAGGAGATGTCCAATCTTTAATGGATTCAATCTTGGCTGGATCCACATGAATTCCTTCACTATCGATCACGTGACCGAGGAACTGTACTTTGGGAATCCAAAATTCATATTTGGAAAATTTGGCATACAACTCCTCTTTCTTAAGCAACTCTAAGATTAGCTTAAGGTGATCTTCGTGTTCTTGCTTGTTCTTCGAATATATCAGAAAATCGTCAATAAAGACAATTACGAATTTATCCAGATATGGTTTGCATACCTGATTCATAAGATCCATGAATACGACAGGTGCGTTTGTCAAACCAAACGACATAACTTGAAATTCGTAATGGCTGTAACGAATTCTAAAGGCAATCTTTGGAATGTCTTCTTCTCGAACCCTCAGTTGGTGATAACCTGACCTTAGGTCGATCTTCGAGTAGACACTCGACCCTTGAAGCTGATTAAATAAATCATCAATTCTGGGAAGTGGATAACGGTTCTTCACTGTTAGTTTGTTTAATTCCCGATAGTCAATGCACATCCGGAATGATCCATCCTTCTTCTTGACAAACAAGACCGGAGCTCCCCAAGGTGAGGAACTAGGGGAGTCTTATAAAGCCTTTGTTGGAAAGTTCCTGCAGTTGATTCGACAATAATTTCATCTCGGACAGAGCCAATCGATAAGGTGCCCGTGCTACAGGTGCAGCACCAGGTACTAAACTGATTTGAAATTCCACTTGTCAGGTTGGTGAAATACCC
>BQNB010052035.1:0-10090 GCA_026074375.1 Tanacetum coccineum
GGTGCTACCATAGCAATGCGTTTTAGACACTCGTCAAAATCACAAAATAATGTAGGATCTTCTTCAGAAACGCCCGCGAAAGCATTGTGCAAACCAGATGTATGATTGAGTATATGAATGACTTGTGGGCATTGTGCAGAATATATGTATAATTTAATATTAAATTCCGCATCTATAGTGATCAGGCATTCAGGCACCTGGCCAGTTAATCTAAAACAATTTGCAATTCGAGGCTTTTCATCAAACTTTGGAAAGTTGAAATCATTTTGCTATTGAAAATCAAATGTGTTGCCGAAAACTTAATATAGACGAAATTAGTTAGCTACTTATGCAATTTGACTTCTTATTTTAGCCTTTGATGTTCACTTTGTCGCGGCTAGTACGAAACTGATAATCCAAAATTTATTGACCATCAAAAGCATAAATTATCTAGAGAAAAGTGCAAACATGCTTCCTTTGGTTTGCAAAAATTGCAGACTTACTCCCCAACTTCACGAAAGTGCAGGTGACCTCCTCAGTTTGAAACTTTTATTGCACTCGTGCTCTCTAGGGAGCACGAATGCAATGGGAATTGAAACTTCCATTGCACTCGTGCTCCCTGCCAGGGAGCACGAATGCAATGGAAGTTTCAATCTGGAAAAGCCGCCTGCACTTTCGTAAAGTTGGGGAGTAAGTCTGCAATTTTTGCAAACCACAGGGAGCACATTTGCATTTTTCTCAATTATCTATCTGAACATATAAATTGCTTCTAACCCATTTCAAAACACATATTCAAACACCTAATCAAATAACGAGCATCAAAACGCAAATCCAAACACCCCTTTAACCTTTATCTGATCTTTTCCGTTTGTACCAAACTCCGGCCAAATGTTTGCAACATTTTCATCAAGTTTCTGTTTCCTACAATGAAAACACTCTATCACTAAAGTAAATTACATAGAAAGAATTGGAATCAGATTTAATTGTAAATTTTTGGTTTCATGTTTCTTAAGTTATAAAAACTTGGCCCTGGTTAGAGGCCGCTTGTTAAGCCATACGGTTGGAGCTAGGACAAAAATGATACCTAATCAAAAAAACTAATGACGATCCTAGTAAAAATATGAAGTTAAAGGGACAGCGTCCAAAATTTTCGGCATAGTACAGCCATGAAATATAATTCACTATTTTGTTAAGGAAAACTAATTTTACAAACCACAAAAGAAATTAAAGCACAAAAGATGATATGCAATCATATGTAATGTAACACACACACTACCTATCGATAAATATGTGAAAAAGGAAATGGTCAACCCAACCCGGCCCAAATATGAAACCACTTGTTTCGAAAAATTACCCAACCCGCCCATCCACAAAAACTTTTACAAAATGATATGTCATGTAACTTGTGGATGCATGTAAGAGAGAAAATTCAAAAGTAACTTTGAGAATGCCACTAATTACATGACACATCATTTTGTAAAAGTTTTTGTGGATGTTTGTGGTTCTAGCATTTCTCTTTGTCAAATCTAGTTGCCACGAAATTATAAAAACAGAAGCATACCCTTTATCAGCCAGCCAATGCACCATTCCTGATGTGATACCCTTAGTAACAGAAAAAACAGAAAATAAGCTATCAGGCTGGACGGGACGAGGATCTTCCTTTCCTAGCACTCCAGCTGCAGTATCAATGATCACTTGCCCATCCTTGTAAGCACAAACCTAAACAATAACGAGTGTTCATTTATAATCAAACCTTAAAAAAAAAAGTGTTTTCTGATAGTGATGCGCACCTGGATTCCAAGTATTTTATCAGCATTGCCTAATTCAACCAAGAAACGCCTCAGCTTTGCCTCGACATCAGAATGTATTGGACTGTCGTATAACCATTTTGCATTCGAGGCTGGTCCATCATTCATGTTGCTGCAACAGAACAATAGTTAGTAAAACAATGGTATGAGGTATGACCAAAACCAAAAGCTGTGTATTCAGTTTCGTTTATACCAAATCAGGGGCGGCTCAACCTTCTCGGAGGCCTAAAGCGAAACTTTAAAACGGGGCCTTTTATCAACGTTATTTTTCGAAAATCGATATATAAAATTCACTTTCAACTTTTTTTATGTGAAATCATTGATTTGTCTATCAAAATCAATATATTATAATATTTCATTTGTAATTAATAAATGAACAAATAAATGTAATATTTTTGTAACACTTTCGAACGTAAATAACTTTAAATTAACTTTAGTTTTGAAATTTTTCATGAAGAAACTGTTACCGAAATGGTGGTTTTAACATTATCAATACGGCCATATAATATTACAATAAAACTTAGATTTATAATTTGAATGAGTATATCAATCAATATAGTAATTTTCACATATATAAGAACTCTCAAAACTCTTTTTTTCGAATATATATATATATATATATATATATATATATATATATATATATATATATATATATATATATATATATATATATATATAGTGGGATTTTCAATACAAAACCAGTTTTTTGTACAGAACTTACAGAACTAATTTTAAACCGTTAGATCTTTTTATCAATGGATGAGATGACTTGTGCCATAAATGTAATAAACTAAAAGATGAAATTAATTATGTAAAAGAGATAAGGGCACTTAAGTCATTTTTTACCTAGCCATAAAAACTGTTTTTACCCTTAATTAACTCACGTATCTTTTTATTTATTTAGGGTTTTCACATTTAATATCTCCTCTCTCAAAAACGTGTCCACCCTTATACCTTCAGATCTACATAATTTTATCATAAAAATAGATCTACATTTAAAAAAACAAGATCTTAAAAAACCAACATCAATCGTATGTCAATCGGTTCTCTAATCTTTCTCTTGTTATCGATCTTACTCTCTCGGTTGAAGAATACATATGGTTTTTGCTATCTTGCTTAGGTGGTTTAATTAACATCTTTGCTAACTTTCTTCACCAATTTTAGGTACGTTTTATTTTTACATTGTAACTGTTATTGATTTATGTTTTTGAAAAATATTTTTAGATTTGGTTTTTTTTGTGTAGATGACAATCGATTTTGATTTTTTACTGATTTTTAATGCTTCGTTTTTTAATTGACATATCAAAATCGTTCTTTGGTTTGTTTTGAAAGTTCGCGATAGTAATAAAATATGATATTGGTTTTGTATTGGGATCGTATAAAAACTGGTTCTGATATGTTAAGTCTAAACAATTACTAGTATATATGAAATATGATACGAGTAATTGTTTGTATACATATAGTAAAGTTGGGATTTTCATATTTTAGATTAAAGTTGGGATCATACAAAAAGTAGGGATCGTATTAAAGTTGACATATCACAATTGATTTTTAGTCCTGGTAACTATTCCATAAAGACATGGTTTGAATAGAAGCATGTTTTATTCTCCATCTTGTATTTGCATTGTTGTTGTGTATTTGTATTTTAGGCTATTAGGATATTATAAATTTTATCATGCGTATGTAATTGGCCATTTATCACACCAGTATTCTTAAATGATTTTTATCGTTTGATGCATCAAACTAAATCAAGAGTGTGGAAGTATTAGTGATATGGAGCATGTCTCTCTTTAGTTAAAAAGTTATCGTAGATTCTACAAATATATTGTGTGCTTTGTCGGCTTTAATAGTATGAAATATTTAAAAGTTATTTATATATTGTCGAACTCATTTTACTGTAATTGATTTAGGGTGTTCATGCGATAGGAGAACAGTAAATGAATACAAACCCATGTTCCTAACAAATGATTTTTCTTTGGTAAGCTTAAAAAAATTACATTTGTTTAAAAGTTTATTAAATCATAAATGCTCATCTTTAGTTACAGTATATTATCCATTATAAGAAAGCAATATAGTATACTATAGTTTGCTGCTAAAAGTGTTATTTATGTTTGATTATTCAGAAGTATAAGATGATGTAGTGTCTTATTGGACTTTTGATACAAGAGAAAATAATGAAGAATTTGCTGAAGGGAGGGCCAAGATTTATCGAATGCAATTGTGTTTTTAAAAAAGCCTGCATATAGTTACAAAAAGTGTTCAGAAGAGAAAGGAAAATCCTAATAAGGATCAAGCTTGTCACCACTGCCACGTTGCTGGGCATTGGAAGAGGAACTGCCCTCTTTATCTCGAAGAGTTGCGAGCAAATAAGAAGAAGTCTGAGCATAGTGCTGCAGGTTCAGGTAATTTATTTGCAATTGAATTATTCAATCTAACTCACAAATTAAATTCTTGGGTATATGATACGGGATGCGGTATTCATGTTTGTAATACGCTGCAGGGATTTAATGCTGAAAGGAAACTAGCTTATGGGGATCAATATCTGCATATGGGCAATGGAGCACAAGCAGTTGTTGAAGCCATAGGAACGTTTGATTTAGTTTTACCTTCTGGTTTAGTACTGAAATTAAACAATTGTTACTTTGCACCTTCTATTGTTAGAGGTGTTGTTTCCTTTTCATGTTTGTTGGATCTTGGTTTTAAACATACTGTTGCTAGTAATGGAATTTCTGTTTCTTTAAATGGTGTATTCTATTTTAGTGCTATTTCTGTGAATGGTGTGTTTGAAATTGACATGAATAAAAATGTCACCAAGAATAATAATTCTGTCTTTAGCATCAATAAGAAGAGAAAGTTAGACTTGGATTCTTCTTATCTTTGGCACTGTAGACTTGCCCATATTGGCAAGACTCGCATGCAAAAGCTTCAACGTGAAGGTCTTTTGGAAAGTATCAATGAGGAATCATTTGATAAATGCGAATCTTGTATTTCTGGGAAGATGACAAAGAAACCTTTTAATAGCAATATTGAAAGAGCTACAGATCTACTTGGTCTAATTCATACTGATGTGTGTGGACCACTTAGACATGTGTCAAGGAAAGGTGCTAGCTACTTCTTAACCTTTACGGATGATTTCAGTCGTTATGGATATGTTTATTTGCTTAAACATAAACATGAGGTATTTGAAACATTTAAGGTTTTCAAAGCAGAAGTAGAACTGCAACTAGGAAAGAAGATTAAAGCTCTTCGATCCGATAGAGGTGGTGAATATTTAAGCCAAGAGTTTAAAGATTATCTAAGTGAGAACGGAATAGTTCAGAATCTTACTTCTCCATATACTCCACAACAAAATGGTGTATCTGAAAGGAGAAATCGTACACTACTAGATATGGTACGATCTATGTTTAATCTTACTACTCTACCGTTATCCTTTTGGGATTATGCCTTAGAATCTGCTGTGCGTATTCTTAATATGGTTCCCACTAAGAAGGTTGATAAGACACCATATGAAATATGGCATGGCAAAGTGCCGAATATGTCTTATTTAAAGGTCTGGGGTTGTGAGGCGTATGTGAAACGTGACTCAGCTGATAAACTCAAACAGAGATCTGTCAAGTGTATCTTTGTAGGATACCCTAAGGAAACTATGGGTTACTATTTTTACTTTCCACCTGAAAACAAAGTAATTGTTGCAAGGTATGGAGATTTTCTTGAAAGAGATCTCATATCTCAAGAATTCAGTGGGAGAGATTGTGATCTGGAAGATGATCATATAGATACATTACCTTCTGAAAACACTAGCGAGATTCCAGTAGAGCCTGAAAGTCTGGGTCCTCCACCGGAATTAATTCCTGTCCGTAGGTCCGAAAGGCCTAAAAATGCACCCAACCGTCTCTGTCTAAACATGGAGGTTGAGGATGATGAAGTAGGGGATCTTGGAGAACCTGCTAATTATCGAGCTGCTATGATTGACCCTGATAAGGTTTTATGGCAAGGTGCAATGGATGAGGAAATGAAATCCATGAAAGTCAATAAAGTCTGGATTGTAGTAGACCGCCCTCCTAATGCCAAGGTAGTTAGGAGTAAGTGGATCTTCAAGAAGAAGACTGACATGGATGGTAAAGTACACACCTATAAAGCTCGTCTGGTGGCTAAAGGCTGCACTCAAACCTATGGGATTGACTACGAGGAGACCTTTTCTCCAGTAGCAGACATTAGAGCTATTAGGATTCTCATAGCCATAGCTGCATACTATGATTATGAGATTTGGCAAATGGATGTTAAAACTGCCTTCTTGAATGGTCGCTTAGATGAGGACATCTATATGGAGCAACCTGAAGGGTATGTTGATCCAAAATTTCCAAACGGTGTATGCAAACTTCAAAGGGCCATTTATGGTTTGAAGCAAGCATCACGTCAATGGAATAAACGATTTGATGAGGAAATCAAAAGGTTTGGATTTACTCAAAATCGTGATGAGCCATGTGTATATCGCAAAGCTAGTGGGAGTAATGTAGTATTCTTGATCCTATATGTTGATGACATTTTAATCATGGGAAACAACATTCCAAGGCTTAAGGAAGTTAAGGACTATCTTGGAAAATGTTTTTCTGTGAAGGATTTAGGAGAAGCTGCATACATTCTGGGAATTAAGATATATAGAGATAGATCTCTGCGGTTGATTGGACTTAATCAAAGTGCTTACATCGATAAGATATTGAAGAAATTCAGTATGCAAAACTCTAAGAAAGGTTTTATACCGATGGAAGTCAAACATGATTTGAGTAATGAAATGTGCGCTTCATCAGATGAGGAAAAAGCTTACATGAAAAAGGTACCTTATGCTTCGGCTGTGGGATCTATCATGTATGCTGTCAGGTGCACAAGGCCAGATGTGGCGTTTGCTCAAAACTTGGTCAGTCGATATCAACAGAATCCAGGAAAGCTCCACTGGGTTGCTGTTAAACATATTCTAAAGTATCTGAGGAATACGAAAGATATGTTTTTAGTGTACGGAGGAAATCCAGATACAGAACTTGATGTTACAGGTTTCTGTGATGCGTCCTGGCAATGCGATAAAGATGATACGAAGTCTCAGACGGGTTATGTCTTTATCGTCAATGGAGGAGCAGTAGACTGGAAGAGCAAAAAGCAGACAACCATTGCAATGCATGCAACGCAATCTGAGTACATGGCTGCGTCAGAAGCTGCAATGGAAGCCGTTTGGATTAGGAAGTTTGTTGGAGATCTTGGAGTGATGCCTTCAATAAATAAACCTATTAATATGTATTGTGACAATTCTGCTGCAATCATATTCGCCAATGAACCTGGAGTCATGAAAGGCGCCAGACATTTTCTGCGTAGATATCACTATGTTCGAGAACAAGTCGAGAGTGGTGAAATCAAATTGATAAAAGTTCACACAGATAAAAATCTAGCTGATGCTTTTACTAAAGCTTTACCTAGAGGAAAGGTTAATGAACATGCCAATGGAATTGGACTTCGATTAGCTAGTAGTTTCATGCATATCTGTGATTAGTATTTGGATAAAGGATGTGTAAACATTATTATTTGATAAAATAAAATGATGGTTATGTTTATTTTGTTATTTAATTTTGTATCCTATTTTACATGTTTTAATCCATGAATATTAAATTATTCTAAATGTCCGTTGTCGATTAATAATATGGGAATATTATTAAATCAAGACAAATTTAAATGTTGGTCAGATATACTTGAAAGTATATTGATGTGATTACATGCCAAATTTAAATGATATTCGATGAATCGAATATAGGACTTATCCCAACTATATGATTGTACTTTATGGATCTTGTCATTAAGTAAATCATAAATAGTTATCCTCAGACTTGAGATACCAGGAAACTGTTATGGATCTAGTGCATTTCTGTGAAGCAATTTAACGCTAAACGTAACTGGTAGCTATACGGATTGTTTTCAGAAGTGTTGCAAAATTCATGAGTTTTGCTTGTAGTCAATAAAGGATTTGTTTCCTTCAAATACGTTTTGAAGTTTAATACAGCTGGGCCCCTCGTGGGATTGGTAAGATGTATGTGTGGCCACACCCAAAATTTTCTGGAATACGTTCAGAAGATTTGGTAATCTTGCTCAATCAGATAAACGAGAAACAGAATCAGTTAATTAAGGAATGACTAAGATCCATATCCTTATTAACATTGTATTAGAAACAAAAGGATAATAATAATGATGAATCATTAAAAGGTTTTTCCAGGAGACCTTACTTGAGATCGTACTAGAGGCATCGGCGTGTAACTAGACGCTAACCGATGTGATCACACTATTAAAATATGTCCAAGTGGGAGCTGTTAGTTTATGGACGATAAATTAATAGATGTGTGTTAGGATCGAACTCAAGATCACGGGATTGCACTCACTACGAGTTAACAATTAATAAATAATATATTTGTTAATTTTACACGTAAACGTTTAACGGTCGTTAAGTATTTAACGGAAAAGACTAACGACCATAAGGACAAGGACATGTACATAATAACATAATTGATGTTACATAATGTTACATAATTATTGTTACTTAATGTTACATAATGTTACATAATTATGTTACATAATTAAGAATTGATGGTACATAATTGATATTAATGAATAGATGTTACATTAGGGAAAGGGAGCCTATATAAACACCTACATGGAGATGTGAAAAGGGTACACACAATAATCCCTAAAAACTCTATCACTATTCTTGTCCTTCATTCGGCTCCATAACCTTGGGTTGATCGGATCGAATCATTCGGTTAAACGCTACGTGTTATCAAGCTAGTAATTGGTTAACTCGATACATAGCGTGTGTACAAGATCGTGATACAATCTCTCTTTAGATTGTTCTTGGATTGTTTTTGTATAAACCTAAATTAGGGTTCCTGGAGATAATCGCTAAGCAATTTGATTCTTGTTCGGGCTAGAATCAAAAGGTATGTAACCCTAATTCGGTTAATTATCCAAGCATGTTATTTGATCCTTTATTTCCGCTATTCTATGCTTTGATGTTACGGTTTAATATAATTGTTATGAAAGTATAAAAACCATCACTTATATGTTAGATTAGCTGCTTATGTATTAGCCTATCTTCTTATGTGTTAGCTTATATGCTTATATTTTAGCTTTTATGCTTATGTGCTAGCTTATTTGTTTATATTTAGATTATATGGGATTGAATGGGATCATATTTGCAGTATGTTTGGTTTCAATATGATCTAGTTTAGGAGTTTGTTGTTACCTTGCAGAAATCATTGCTATCATTTCAGATACTAATAGCAGCTCAAACTCTGACAACAACAGCTCAGACTCAGATAGCACTTCTCAGATTAGCACTTCTGAGGAGATTGATTATAGCTCTCCAGAATACAAAGGACCACCTAAGAGTTTGCTAAAATGGTACAACTATTTATCAGATAAGTACAAGGATAAGGACAAGTTTTGGGGTTCAAAGTCAGGAGGTAATAGGAGTGATGCAAAACCTTCTTCCTTAAACATTTCAAAGGCTAAAGCATGTATATTGGCTAAGGCATCTGAGTCATCTTTAAAGGCTATAGTCAAAGAATCTAGTTCAAAGGCTAAAGTTAAAGCATCTATGGCTCAGGCATCACCTAAAACCCTCATTGTCAAAAGCCCTGTACCAATAACAAATTTTGTAATTGACCTTGCAAATGCTAAAACCTAGGATGCTATTCTTACCAAGACCTTTGGAGTGAAGATACCTCCAACTATCACTTGTGCAAAAGAGAAGAAAAGGAAGAGGAAGATTGAAGGGGAAAGCTGAACCTTTTAATGTGTTTTGGTATTTTGGTCCTTATGTAATGGTTATTAAGTAACTCTAAAACAATATGTCTGTTACTAAAGTGTTTGGTTGTTAGAATTGTATGCATTTTGGTTAATGAAGTAAGGATATTAAACAATATGTCTGTTATTTGGTTATTCTGATTGTTGGTTTTGCTTTTCTTATTATGAGTGTCCTATAGCAATAAGTAGTAGCATTATCTTGTTACTTTGGTAACTATTCTTAATTTGTTTTTGCATAAATAATTGTTCTTAGTTCAGACAACTCTAGCTATAGCAAAGGTGTTCCTGAGGAGGGGTCATCAATACAAGGATTGCTAGACTGGTATGGATATAACACTATTGAGGGATACCTATCTGATACATACTTTCCAAGCACAGACAAAGATACCACAGACAAGGATAGTACTGATGAGGATACCATTCTTGAATGTTACTGACTACGCGCAAACCAACCCCTCTTT
>BQNB010052035.1:12521-40684 GCA_026074375.1 Tanacetum coccineum
TGTGCTAAGCATAGAATAATGTTCACCAACACTCTTTTCATACTCTGTCAATGCATACTTCTTAGCATTTACACATTGATTGAGACTGATCTTACACTTATACTTTTTCATCACTAAATCAACTATATCACACAACCTCATATTTGGGTTAGCCATAATCTTATCACCAAAGATTTTTGCAATCCACTTATAGTTGACCAATGCACCAAAGTTGAAATTCCTAACACATGTATGTTCATCTACTAAGGATATGCATTGAAAACTTTTTTCATCAGTCATCCACCTAGCATAACATCTCCAAGGACATTTAAGCAAGGCATCACTACTAGCACAAGGGTTCTTGGTCTGTTTTCTTTGTTTACCTTTTTCGGGAGCAGACACCGTAAGTGATCTTTTTCCACACTTTGCTACCGCCTTTTCTTCTCTACTCCTTTCATGCCACAAAGAGAAACCATTTGCCAAAGCATAGTAGGTTAGACACTCTTTGATCTAGGCAACACTTGTATACTTTTCACCAACCTGCAATATAAACATATGTATGTGTTAGTATACATCATTTGATAATTTAAAAGAGAAACAAACATTAAAGTTGTGTGTGCTTTTATCTTTGGTTTCCTTAGTCTCCAGTGTGTAGTTTCATCATACATTGGATACCTCACCACCTGTTTTTCAACAGAAATGAAAGGATCTTCAGTGATTCCATCTTTATCAACAGTCTTAAGACTTTTCAGCAGCTCATTCATGTAATTATCATGTTCCTTAAAAGTCTCACCTCTAACATTATCTGCAGGCATAATGTTTTCTAAATTTGGCTCATTCATTTAGTTATATATGTGTTGTATTACCTCTCTTGATCATTTGATAAACAGAAGCATGATTATCGCGCGATTGTGCGGGGCGTTAATTGTTTTCGTGTGTTTGTTGGGGGAATTATAGGGTTTTGCTTTTGTGTAATTTAGTGCGGGATTTAAATTTTTCGATCTCAGTAGTTTGTTTTTTTCTTATATGAGCTTATGTGTTGGGCCTCATGTTTAAAGTTTTCTTTTTTTCCCTATACGGGTTTTTTTATTATTTTTATTTTTTCGGTCATGTTTAATAGTGCGGGTTTATTTTTTCGGTATTATGTTTAATAACTTTTTTTCCTTATATGAGTTTATGTCCCGCGCGTTGTTGCGGGCCGTTAAGATTTTATTTTATATTTTCTTTTTTTTTGCGAATTTATTTTTTCGGTCTCATGTTTGATAGTTTGTTTTTTTTATATGGGCTTATGTGTTGGGCCTCATGTTTAAAGGGATATGCGTTATATATTTAGGCTTATGGTTTTTAATGGCATAAAACGACACCGTTTAATGCAATCGAGAGTTGTACGTTTGTGACCCTTTCGATTATTTTAAAATTATTAGGTATTGAAGATGTTTTCGCGGGTATTTTTTTATCTGAATAAATCGGTACTTTTGTAATATTTTTTTCCCTTTGTGCCAACAATTAAAAAAAAAACCAATTGGGTCGGCCCAAAGTGGGAGCCTAATAAACTGGCCCAATGTGGAAGAGCCACATTTAAAGTACTGTAGCGCAAAGGGATGAAACGCGCCACGTCTTTCAACTTCCGATTTTAGTATATGTTGATATAAGAGTAAATTGCTATATCGTCTTAAGGTCTTGGCCTATTGCATGTTTCGTCCCAACGTTACGAAAGGCATCAGATCTGTGTCACCATGTGGGAAACTTTTGCTGCAAGTAACGTCTGCTGTGGGGAAACTTTTGGCTGCGTAGTATGTCCCTGCAGGGAGTGTATACTTACTTGCCACCGAAAGGTTTCCAACTGGGACGATCTTTGCACTTTCGTAACGTTCCTGAGCCGACAAAAATGTCAATTTCGGCCAGACCTTTACGGTGATTTATGGCAATTTATCTCTGTATTATAATAACAAATCATTAAAGTTGTGTTGACTCTTTACCTTTGGTTTCCTTAGTCTGTCCGGTTTGTAGTTTTAATCATACATCGGATACATCTCCTACATGTTTTTCGAACCAAGATATGAAAGGATCTTCAGTGATTCCCTTTCTTGTAGTTCAGCAAGATCTTGTAAGACTTTTCAGCAGCTCATTCATTTTTTTGTGTATTTAGTGCGGGTTTATTTTTTCGATCTCATGTTTAGTAGTTTGTTTTTTTCTTATACGAGCTTATGTGTTGGGCCTCATAGTTTGTTGTAGTTTTCTTTTTTTCCTATACGGGTTTTTTTATTATTTTATTTTTTCGAGTCATGTGTAATAGTGCGGGTTATGTTTTTTCGGTAATATATGTTTAATAACTTTTTTTCCTTATATGAGTTTATGTTCCCGCGCGTTGTTGCGGGCCGTTCAAGATTTTATTATTTTTTTATTATTTTTTTTGTGTGATTTTATTTTTTGGGTCTCATGTTTTAATAGTTTGTTGTTTTTTTTATATGGGCTTATGTGTTTGGGCTTCATGTTTGAAGTTGTTTTTTTATGGGATTGTTGGGTGTGTATCTATGTGGTTTATTTATTTAGGCTTTATGGTTTTTATGGCGGTTATAACGATACCATTTTAATGCAATCTTAGAGTTGTTCGTTTTGTGGGACCGTGTGTTATTTTTAAAATTATTAGGTATTGAAGATGTTTTCGCGGGTTTTTATTTTATCTGAATAAATCGGTACTTTTGTAATATTTTTTTTCCTTATTTTGTGCCAAATTATTTTATAAAAAAAACCAATGGGCCGTGCCGCCAAAGTGCGGTGCAATAAAAACTGGGCTCAAAGTGGAAGCCCAACATAAGTAGTGTAGCAAAGGGATGAAACCGCACCGTTTCAAACGAAATATAGTATATGTAGTATAATAAACGCAAACATTAAGTTGTGTCTGCTTTTACCTTTGGTTTCCTTTGTCTCGTTTGTAAGTTTCATCACTACATTGGATTACCTCTCCTCATGTTTGTTTCAACAGAAATAAAGGATATTCCGTGGGGGAATTCCAGTGTCTTTATCAGCAGTCTTAGACGCTTTTTAGCCGCGCATTCATGTAAATATCATGCTTCCTCAAAAAGTCTCACTTAGACATTATCTGCAGGCATACTGTTTTCTTCATTTGGCTCATTCATTCCTGAATCTGGTTTATCTTTTGCTTTAGCCTTTTCCTTTCTATTAACTTTTATCCTATTTCTAAGTTCAATTAATTCATCTTCACCAGACCTAACATAGTAGTCACTGACTTATATGATAGTCACCTGGTCATCATCACACTACATACATCATCACTCTTCATACGCGGTCTCAGTGTCAACTTCAACAGTACATCTCATAGTTTCAACATGCATCTTCACTAACCTTTTTATTTTCCTTGTCTTTAGTCTAGTCCTAGCTTCAACGCACCGCTCTGTTAGGTACTATTCGTAACTTCACACCTCTGTCACCCTCTGAGATTCAACCTCCATCTCAGGGCCCCCAAATCAACCATTTCATCAACAGAAAATTTCATTGCAATACCTCTTTTTGAGGTGGGCCTATATTCTCCAGAAAACCAAATCATCCATGTCAATGTATTGCCTTGACTTAATATAATTGAAAGTTTCACTTCTAAAGTGTTCAGATAAAGTATTATAAGCCACAAATGTTTCTGTTCAACATTCAAACATGTTACATGAGGTCGACTATCATCACTAACCTCCTAACTAACCCTGTTGTGTTCTTAAGTCTTGGCTTGGACTTGGTAATATGAAACCTTGAAAGTGAGCTGCCACATTTTTTTCTAAAATTTTGTCACAACTAACTCTTCATACGCAATTGCTGCGGAACAGATTTCAAGTATGACACCACTCTAACATAATTTAACGGTAAAGAATGGGCAAAGTAACCACTTTATGGATCATCAATTTGATGCAAGTTGTCGGTAGGATTAAAGAAAATAAATTAGGGTTCTTCATCAACATTAATGAGGGACAAACTCAGTAAAAAATTAGAGTATAAGTAATGAATTAAGATATACCTTAGTACATATATTAGGTTTTCTTGGAGTATCGGGCAAGAGTACGAATTTTCCAGAATTGTTGATTGTTACAATTAGGGTTTTTTGACCGAGTGTGTTTTGAGAGACGTGCTTTTTGTGTTGTTGTTGTGATGTTTGAGGTTTTAGAGTTAGATAAGAAGGCATAAAAACACTTGTACTTTGTTTTTTGCCAAAACGGGACCCCTCAATGTGTATAACGGGAATATTGTAACGGAAACGGGAGAAAATAGGTATTAAAAATATGCCACGTCGATTTCATCCTTGGAACAGCCATTTCAAGGATGACACCATCAACATAATTTAACGGTAAATGGGCAAAGTAACCATCATTATGGACATCAAATTGATGCAGGTCGGTAAGATTAAAGAAAATAAATTAGGGTTCTTCATCAAATTAAATTAGGGAAAACTCAACCACAATAGATTAAAAAATTAGAAAAGTTAATGAATTAAGACATACCTTATTACATAAATTAGGTTTCTTGGAGTATCTGGCAATTAGGAATTTTCCAGAATTGATGATTGTTACAATTAGGGTTTTTTGATCGAGTGGTTTGATCGTGTTGTTGTTGTTGTGTGTGTGTTTAGGTTTTAGATGTTATAAGAAGGCAAAAAAAACCTTGTACTTTGTTTTTTGCCAAAACGGACCCCTTAAAGTGTATAACGGGAATATTGTAACGAAAAACGGGAAAAAAGGATTAAAAATATGCCACGCCAGATTTTTTACTAATCATGGCTACAATAGAAAGATTAGCATTTTCCAGGCACACAAAAGAATAATTAAAAGATGAATGCCTACAAAAGGAAAAAGGGGTAACTTCGATGCATTTTTTTACTAATCATGGCCGATATATCACTGATATATCGCTTATCGGCAGTAGCCGATACGTTTTTTCACTAATCTGTCAAAAAAATCGATTTTGGTCAATATCGGTCAAAATTGGTCAAAGTCGGTCAAATCGCCCGCCTAGGTCAACGGTGGTCAACATATCGGCGGATTTTTGATGGTCTTCCGGTGAAGAAGTTGCAGAAAGGGAGGGAGAAGATGAGGGTGTGTTTTTGTGGTATTTTAGTGGTTTCTTTTACCCACTAACCCAATTCCAGCATTGGCCCAACATAAAATTAAATAAGCTTTAGTTAAAACTTAACTAAAATCACATATAATATAAATTTCTACAACATATATATATAAAATATATAACTAAAAATATAAAAATACTAATAAATTTAATAAAAATATGTAAATTATTTAAAAAAAAATAAATTCCTTTATGATTTATGGTCTCCGCCGAGAAAACCGATATATCGCCGCTAAGACCGATATATCGCTTGAAGGTGGCCGACCGCCGAGCGATTTTTACAACCTTGCATAATTCCTTTTTTCTCGACCCGTAAGCATCATCTTCTTATCCACACCTTGTCAAATTGAGGGGCACTAGAATGCATTTTGGCTTTCTTTTTTTTACTTATCAAATCGATTGTCTGACAGGAGAACCACACGGACAACCTGAAACTCTCACTTGAAGACATAAAGTTGGCGACGCAAAGCTTCAGTCAAGACAATCTCATTGGACATGGAGATTTTGGGAATGTATACAGAGGTCATACTCATGGACATAACATCATTGCTGCAAAGCGGTTGGACATGGAGTCTACTCAAGGAGAAGCTGAGTTCATGACAGAGCTTAAAATCCTTATGGAGTATAAACATGAAAATGTCATTGGTCTTTTAGGCTACTCTGATGAAGAGGATGAAAAGATTATTGTTTATCAGTATGCATCCAAAGGAAGCCTTGATAGGTACTTGAGCGATGATAGTCTTACGTGGGTGATGCGGCTTAAAATATGCATCGATATTGCAACCGGGATGGAGTTCCTTCATGGAACTGTTTCAAGTCCAGAAATGGTGATACATAGGGACATGAGCAGCAGCAACATTCTACTGTTTGATGATTGGAAAGCAAAAATTACAGATTTTGGGCTTTCCTTAGTATGTCCAGTGAATCAGGATGTAGTCATTGACAATGTTACAGGCACAATCGGCTATCGGGACCCCCTATACTCGAGTACAGGCTTCCTAACTAAAGAATCGGATATATTCTCGTTGGGTGCGATTTTATTTGACATATTGTGTGGGAAACCATCGTCCGAAATAGTAGATTATGAGTATCTTTATTTACCCTTTTTGGCTAAACAACACTATCATTTAGGAAAACTTGATGAGTTAGGCTGTGTTTGTTTTTTAGAAAAAAAGTCTTACTGCCTCTGAATCTTCATGAGTCAGACGCGGTCAGATCGCCATCAGGATTTCATGTGTTTTTTTTAGCGAGTTAGAGGCGGGTAGATCTTGAAGCTCTTACCCTAGTTAGATGTGGTAGGCATGTCTTACTGCCTCTTACCAGGCATCCAACGGATAGGGCCTAAGACGTGAAAGAAAAAATAAGCTGACAGATGTTGAAAATTGCAAGTTAAAGATGTGAAAGAAGAAATAAGATGAAAATATGAGGAAGAAGATGCATTGGGATTTGGGAATACAAGTTGTTTTTTGGGTTGTAGACTTGTACTACAAAGTACTTTTAAAATGACAAAATAGTACAGCTATACAAATATATTAGTAAAAAATAAAAGAGACAATCTTAACATTTGGCTTTTACTCTTTTGAGTGTGTGAATTAAAAAGACAACTTGTATTCAAATAAATGTTTTTTATATAGTGTAAATCTCCTTATAGTGATAAAAAGTCGTTTGTAGGTCGCCGGAGAGAGAAAGCTAATGTTTTCGGTAAAATGAAAACCGAACTGAACCAAAAACCGTATTCAAATAAATGTTTTTTATATAATATTATATTAAAACCGGACTAGCCGAACTGAAATAGAAAGAAGAAAATGAAAGAAATAAAAGGAGAAGATGACGGATAACATAAAAGTACTTGTGTCACTTTTCTCGAAAATGTATACTTTTTCTTGGTGCAATAGATCTGTACATGTATTTTTAAATTTGCAAAAAATGTATACATGTTTATGCAAATCAAAGACACATTGGAATGTGGTTTAACAAGTACATTAATTTGGTTATCATTAATAAACCCGACCCGATAATCTATTTAATGATTTATTATTACGTTAACTATACGATAAAAGTATTTTGTTTCATATTTTACACAAGCTATTTATTCATTTTATTATTAAATTTTAATATATATACTTTAAAACATGAACAATTAAAACTATTCAGACAATTATAGAAAAACAAACAACATTTTCTCATTCAGACTCAGACATTATGACCACCTCTTACTAGTAAGATGCGGTAGTCAGATTCAGACCCAAAACATCTTAATGAAACAAACACCACCTTAGTGTTTGAGGGTATAAAGGAACAAATTGAGCCACACTCATTGACTACATTTGCAAGGATTGCCTATCAATGCATACATCACAGGAGAGAAAGACGGCCAACAGCTGATGAAGTGGTCATACAGCTTAAGAAAGCATTGGAATTCCAGGTAAATTTCTATTTTTTTGACAAAATAGGCTAACTTAACATTTCTAAAATATAGTCTTCAGTTGTTTTTTAAACAGTAAGAAAGTAATTATATGAAACATGAGTTTATTAATTGATTAATGTATATACAGGAGGATTATGAGAAATGGGAGCCCAAATTGCCTAAAGACAATAAAGAAATAATCCAGATGTCAAAGTGCCCTGAAATCTATTCTACCATCAAGAAAGAGGATCTTTACGACATTTTTTCTAAGGGAATCCTCCTTCAACAAGACAAAGTGGTTTTATTGGGTGTTTCCGGTTTCTATGTATCTTCTCCTTATTAAGAGAGAATTCAAAATCACACATGCATTTATACATCATTAGACATCAAGTCTGATTTGTATTTCGGTTATATAACAGTTGTTGTCATTCGATGGTAATGAAGAAAGAAATTAAATGGTTTCAGTGACAATGTTTTCCTACAGAAACAGTTGCCCACATGAGTGGAAATCTCTTCAAAAATCAAGGTTATTCTCTCTACCTCTCCACCTTTGTTAGTTTTAAGTGATAAGCAAACATATGCATTATTGGTAGAATTATATACTTTTTAACCTTAAAGTATAAGGTTATTCTCTTTACTGGTTAATGCATGACAAGTTATTTACGGTAGCATAATATGATTATTAGTTAAATAGTTATCATTAACAAATAGGATCAAACTTAAGAACCCCTTTGACTAAGTTCACAAATAGTGCTTCATCTTTAGCTCTTTTACACTTCAGGCCCAGACCTTCTGCACAACTAAACTTCAGACCTAATCCATTCACGTCAATAACAAGATGAGACCTGCATACATACATATCAACAGTGAGAACTCATGTCGTACAAGACAATTGTTTTTTTAATACTCACTATATGATTGGGAATTATAATTTTATAACCCTTCTAATATGGTAGTTGAGGTATGCCCCTGTTTTGAGTGCTCTATTCTAATGACTGAATTATAAATTTTGCTAGCATCTTGATAGCCTTTTCTATAATATTCTTACCTTTATCTAAATAGAGATTTGTTTGATACAATAATTTTTAATACAGAATTTAAACTCTTGTTCCAATAAATTATGAAATTTAAAAGTAGAAGTGTATGGGAATAAAGGCTATGACTGATTCAGATTTGGATATTTATAATATGTGCAGGTTTGAGGTAGTAGTAAAGATATTGGATATATCCAACATGATCATCGAAATCAAGACAAGAGCTTAGTTTTTGTCTCCAAATGTTGTTTATGGAGTCTATTTAGTCTTCAAATTTTGTGAATCAAGAAACTTTGCAAGTAAACCCATGTATGTTGACCTAAATTATACAAAGGGACAGGAGAGTCTTAATGCATATTTTGCAACATAGAGAGACAACGAGTGGATGATGATTGAGTTGTACCGATTCTTGAATACGAACGAAGATGTCGTTTTTGAGTTTCTACTAGAGTGCTTTTCATCGTTCCATTGTGGAGATGGTGCAATTTATGTTGAAGGCATTGAATTTCGAGCCATTGAGAAGGTAAGTTTGAAAATATTCTTTTGGTTATGCTGTCTAAAGGGGGTGTATGCATTGCATATTTATAACATGATTTTTTTGCAGGTGAAACATGAAATAGGAAAGTTAGAGGAAGGCAACCAAGTCTTGGAAACAAACTTCGCGGATCAGGTGCTACAACTGCCGACTAACTTTGAAGAAATATTTAAGATATCCCAAAACTATGACGAGTTGTTCTGGTTGGGTGAAGTAAATGGAAAGAAACTTCTTATGCTTTCGGCAAAGGCAGCTTTATACAAATTTTCTAATGTAAATCTTTTTACTTCAACGCCGTCAGCGCTGTCCAGGTTTGCTTAAACTAACTTTGTTACATTTTCCTTCAATTCGACCTATAAATTTTCCAAATTACATTCCGGTTTGCTCATCTATGCTTATCCAAATATTTAAGGTCCTAATTTTCTTTATTGGCGAGTAAGATATTGAAGAACAATGAATAGATGGCTGCCAAAAGTTTCACTTAAGATTTCGTTTTGTTTTCAAATTTGATTTTTTTTTAGTAATTGTATAATATGTATATCGTACATGCAGATTTGAAGAGGTGATTGAGCTATTACCCCAAAGAGTATTTCATATCAATTGCACGATCAAAAGTCAAATGCTGTCATCGGATACAGAATACGTGTGTTATCTTCTGTTCAAGCTTTCAGAAAATTGCCAAGGAATGCATTGTCCAGTGAAAGTACGAGATGTACTCCATCAAGAAAACAACGAGGCCGAGTTTTTCTATTTTAGTACCCCAAGCCCAGTAAATATAAATGATATTACTCGGGTTCCAAAACAAAGGGAAGATGGATGGATGGAGATTCAAGTGTGGAAATTTAACTCAGCTTGTGAATTTAAGGACGACTCTCTTTCTATGAATATGAAATTTGCTAGTCATGAAGCAACCATGTCTGGCCTTATTATATGTGGCCTCGAGTTTCGGCCAGTGTAAAAGAATTTTTTATACTCGTTAACATTTACTTGAGTATCGGCAAAATGCTGTGAAACACTGAAACCTAGTTAGTTATCAAATGAGGCAATTTCACATATATCCTCCTTTTAGTTGGAAATTTCATATATATACGTAAACATGCATTAAAAATATTGTACATTATGCATTCAATATCATGTGACGAGTGACGGTTCATGTTTTTTCTTTTATCTATGTTTTGTGACAAATATAATGGGATCGGCAAAATGACCATAGATTCATGATATGAACATTATTAACAAGCTCATACTGACAATGGCTTAATGCCTAAGATCTTAAAAGCTTATTTTCTGTAGGGGAATTTTTCAAAACGATCAGAATTGTTTGATCATGAAAAGAAGCAAATTAGAATTGTGGCCTTTTTGATACTAGCAACAACCCTAACCTCAAAGTCGATAATGGCCGCGATAGGTCTTGTTCTTTTCTACAATATCCCAATCAGAAGGCCCAAAATATAAAAGGGCACATCAGATTAGGGGTGAGCAAGACGGACTACGGACCGGATCGAACCGAGAAACCGGACCGACCGGACCGGACCGAACTTATTTCGGTCCGGACCTCGGTCCGTCATTTTTCTTGTTTTCGGTCCTCGGTCTTCAGTTCGGTCGGTCCGGTTCGGTCTTACGAAAACACTGGTAATTATTCCTTATTGGACCAGACCGGACCGAAGACCAAACCGGACCGGATCGGACCGGACCATTTCGGTCGGGTCTTCGGTCCGAGGTTTTGGCCAAAGTCGGTTTCGGTCCGGTCCGGTTTTCGGACCGTGAGCACCCTTACATCAGATAGCTAATTTTCTCTTTTTTTAGGTAAACTGGTAATATATATTAATCAACGTTGCAAAAATCGTGCATCGGTAGTCAGGCTATCGACCTCCTTGTAGCTTGTAATCGGTCTAAGCGGGATTAATCGGTTATTATTTGGATTGTCATTTTTGGCAAGTTTTGGGTATTTCTGGCGAGTTTTGTGTATTTTTGGCAAAATTTACTTAAAACCCAACTTATAATTGGTATAAACAATTACCATAAGTGATTAATTTAGCAAGTTTGACCACCATTCATCGTCTTTGACTGCCGTTGATGGGGACCAAAACTAGTAAAAAAGAAAAAGGATATTTATGAAAGAACTAATTTGGATTAGAAGTTAATTAGGATTTATATCGAGTCTAGTCATATTTTAGGTTGCCTAGGTTACAGAATAGCTAACTATGAATTGATATCTCTAACTATGACGTAGGGTTCCTTTTATACACTAAAGAAAGGATTAGAATCCTCTAAAGTTAAGTCAAACATGACACATCATGTTCACCAATCACAAATTAGTTAATTGTATAAAACTTTTTCTTTTAATAAAAATCACGGGCCCATTTATTTATTTTCACTCACAATAAACTTAACATGATCAATCATGTTTGACCATAACTTTAGAGGATCATTTTCCCTAAAGAAAACCCTAATTGGCTTACAAAACGCGTCAAGTGATCATGCATATCTATTCTTAATATAACTCATGCATATCACTTAAGCAGTACTAACTATATATCTAACAGTACAAACTATATACTGGCAGTACTAACAATGTACAGGCAGTACTAACTATTTATCTACCAGTACTAAGTATACTGGCAGTACTAACTAACTAACTAACAGTACAAAATGTAAAAGCTCTGAATCCCAACAATCCTCCCCTAAACTTGTGATTTACCTTCAAATCTCAAGTTTCTTCTGTATTTAATCTTCTAGACTGCACTGTTGAGGATTCTTCTACTTCTGTACTTATGACCTTATAAACCTAAGAAGTTCATATTCCATCTCATTTTCATTATCAACCTCTAGTTTTCTGCTTAACATCTTTGATAGCATTTCTTGAGTAAGTGGATACTTCTTCTCTATCATCATGTGAATGGCAATTCCATTGTCCATCAATAAAATATGAATTTCATATGAATCAAATAGTCTCCAGCTTATCAAATTATATCCCTGCTGATTCCTCCAGACTTCATCTTCTTCATCAGGCTCAAATAAGATCTTCAGATCTCCCCATAACATCAAGTCATATCCTTCTGGTCTTGATGTTGCATACCTTTCTTCTACTAGCCTGTGTAAGTCTAATACATCCTGTCTGTCAAAGTCATCAAGCATCTCACTGAAGATCTTGTAATTCTTGGAACTTCTATCTGCCCTGAAGATTTGATAATACATGAAGTTTTATGTCAGAACATGAGTCTTCTAATCAACTATTGGATACTTAGTAGCTAAAGATTCAATTTCCATAGCAAATTCTTCTCTTGGAACTAGATCCAAATAAGCTTTAAGTTCTTCCTTCTCTATATCATTTTCTAGCTTTTGTTTCTTCATACTTTCTTCACTTTGCTTTTCACCTGCTCTTTTCCTGGCAAGTGTTTTCTTCCTGCTTCCTCCAGCTTTCTTTTTGCTACCTTTTTCCTTGTCTTTAGAATCCATAGGTACAAAAGATTGAATTTGATCCCATACCTTTTCAAATATAGGTCTAATGTCTTCATACTTCATTCCTTTGAAATAATTCATCTTGTATCCTCCCTGATTCTTCAAGTACATAACCATGTTCTTTCTTACTTCAGCTACAGAGTATTGTCTATTCAGCTGAGCATGGTATCTTAACACTGTAGGATCACTCCAGTCAATTTTCTAAGCTTGAGTAGGTTTAGCAGCAACTTCTTCCCTTTCATCCAACTGTTTTTGTAGTTCAAGAGCTGCTTCAAAGTTAATCCTTTCTTGTTCTTGTTTTGCCATAACTTTTGCTTGTTCCTCCTCAAACACTTTCTTAGCTAACTCTTCATCCATACTCATCTGCACTTGAACCCTCTTTTTGACTTTCTTTGGAGGCTCAGATTCTTGCATAATTGCTTTCCCTTTATCTTTCCTCTTCTGTGCACTCCTTCTTATATATACCAAATTTGCAGAAGCATTACTAACTTCTGGAATAACAGTACTATGTTATGCTCCAACAGTACTAACTTCTTTTTTACCCTTTTCTCTACTACATTGATCTTCTACAAGCTCATTAGGTTCTTCTTCTTGTAAGAGTATCTCAGTATCAGCACTATTCTTCTCTTGAATCTCTGCATCCTCCTAAAACCATGTAGTTTCTTCAGCAATACCAACATCATGTTCCATCTCTTGCTCAGTTTGTACCAAAGAGATTGTAGGATCTTTATCAATTGCAGAGATCTTCCTCCCCTGTTTCGAAGAATCCTCGACATCTTCTTCATCCTTTGAGAGAACAATCCTAGCCCTTCTCCGAGCTTTGGTTGTCTTGACTTTTTTCTCTAACTTCTTCACACTGAAAATGAGCTTTATAATAGCAGTACTATAGGTTTTCTTTGTCTGCTTCAATTCAAATTCCAAACCTTCAACCTTCTTAGACAAAGAGGTACACAGATCCGTCAATTCATTAAGTGATAAACTACCCTCATCACGTCCAAGTGAGTGAACACTGTGGAGGGGTAATTCATGGGGCATTGGAACAGCCTCTTCTGCATCAGGTATGGGTTGAGTGTTTGGTGGTTGTGTGGTTGATGGGGTACTGACTGGTGTATGTGTTTGGGGTGATCATGATGGTGAAGATGTTATTCTGGATGGAGAAGTTTCAGGTGCACTGATCATAGTAGGAAATAAAGCAAAATCTATTCCAGAATAACCCCTTGAAACCCTTTTCATATTACTAAAGACTTTCTGTGTAAGAATAGGAGTAGGATATGTTTGTGTGTGGGGTTGAAGGGGTCTCTTTTGCTTGTTTAAACAGATTTGGATCAATCTTGGGTATATCAAAAACTTGTGTGGGTTTTCTAGATTCTTAAACATAGCATCAAAAATTAGTTTTGAAAAATTATAAGTCCTGTTTGTGGCCAAGCAAATTATAGCAGTTGATATATTGCTACTAAACTGCTCCCAAGCAGTTTTCTTAGGGCTTAGGCAGTGGAGGATAGTATGAATTAGAAACTTCCACTAAGAAGAAAAATGACCCTTTTGAAAAGTGAGTTTATTAGAATCAGTCACATACCCTATTAGAGCAAGTTGCTTAAATATCTCTGAATTGGGTAGAGTAGTAACACCACCATTGTCCTCCAACTTTAGATGTGTAACAACCCGCAATTTTCATCAATGTAAATATACATCTATTAAATTAGATGCACTGTAATATCCATCTATTAAATTAGATGCACTTTATATACCATCTTTTTGCAGGAAATTTTTTTGCTTTATCTCATTATGCAACGTAACTTGCATCTCTAAAGTAAACGAGCTCATGCAACCGCTACCAATGCCATCTCTATCTATGTCTATATCATATAAACATCTAAGTCTATATCTTAATATCATTTTTATCAATTACATTATCCATTTAACGTACTTTTCAAAACGTTATATCAAAACAAGCATTAAACGTTAACATTTACGTCAAAACCCTAATTATATGTAATGTATACATATAAAATGAATGTGCAAGCCTTTAAAGCATATGTACAAGTATCATAGCACAACATTTGAATATCTTTTCCCTCCAAGTCAATGTACAACTCACTTAAGCTCAATGTACAAGTCAATAATGCAAGAAAGTCAAATTAGGTCATTTTACCTCCAAATTCATTCTAGTTTTTTACCACCACTTTAACACAAGGTACAAGCACTTAATACATGACTTCTAAGCCTTAAACCTAATCCCTAAATCATTCTAAAATCTAATCTAAAACCCTAAACCCTAAACGAAACCCTGAAACCCTAATTTCACTTTAAACTTAAAACTAAACCCTAAAACCTAAAACTAAACCCTAAATCTTAATCCTAATCACTAAATCTTAATCCTAACACTAATCCTAAACCTAAATATATCCTAAACACTAACCCTAACTTGAATTTAAAACCTAAAAACCCTAACCAAGACAAAAACCAACCCATGACCCTTTTTCTTCCTTTTGACCCATTTTTAAACCAAGCACCCATCCTAGCACCTCCATGACCTCACCCTTATGTCTCCAAGCTGCTTACATGCACCTCCCTTTCAACTCTTGGCCACCAATCTTGCTACATCACCACCTTGTCACCCATTTTTAGCTGTAACCCCCAAAACCCCTCCACCATTTAAATCCACACCTCTAGCTCACATTACTCATCATGCTAGCTTCCATGAATCACATTAACTAGCTATGACACTAATCATTCAAGAAAACTTGGGCACTAAGGCTCCTTGAACCCTATAAATAGTCGAAGCAAGCAACCATTCAAATCACACCTCAAAATTCATCAAATACAACAATAGAGTCTTAACTCAGACCAAGAAGGATCAAGTGAAGTCCCTAAACTCATAATAGAAGCCAAGAAGCAAGGAAAACGAAGCCCTTGAAGTCGTTACTAGGCGTACGAACCCGAAAAACCCATTTCGACCCATTTTAGCTCAAGTAAGCCTAAGATCTTGTTCCATAAACTTATAATCTGTATTATAATGTTCATAATACTCTTAATATCATATATAAACTCTTGTTTGAAGCTTTGAATCCTCAAACCCATGTGTTTTTGATTAAAACCCTAAAAACGACCCGTTTTGATTTTCTAGCTAACGAATCCTTTTTATAAACTTTTGTTACGTTAGAACATCTTATTTTAGCTTATTCTAATAAGCTATAACCTGCAAATATCATTTGGAATCTTAAAATAAGCTTGCATGGCTTTTTGGACTTGTTTTGCAAATATTTCCATGCATAGGGGTATATATCGTAACTTTCTGAAATTTATAACTAAAGGGGCTGAAAATGTCATTATTTTAAAGTTATAACTATAAGGACCTATTTTGCCAAGTTTCAAAGTTAAAGGTTTAAATTATATATACTTTATATATAAAGGACTAAAGTTGTAAAAGTTTATAAACCAACGGTATATACTGCCAATTTTGCAAACTTAAAAATATAAGATATAATATTTTTATATAAATTATAAAAATATATATTAATATTATAAAACTTGATTTTATTAAAACCCGACATATTTATCGTTATTAATCATAAATCGACACATTATTTCGTTAAATATTTAACATAAATTATCATCAACTAACTTTTGAAGAAACTTAAAATCTTATCGTATCACGTTACTAGGAAATTTTATATGAAGGGTTTCATTTGAGTTTTTGTTTTGACGAGTTTGTTGGGTTTACGATTTAAAGTACTCTGGCTCCTCAAACGATACTACATGGTCTCTGGATTATGTTAGCCCGAACAGTGATACAATATTTCCATAATTTAATAAATCAAATATATACGTTAAACTTTGAAACATAAACCATCACACTAAAACTTGACATATTACTTCAGTTTGCGTGACAAAGCCGTTACTTTCACTTGATATACTTTTGCCATCAATCAGATTTCCCTGTACTGTTAAGGTGAGTTCGTAGCCTCGCTTTTAAATCTTTTGAATGCTTTATAAACCCGCGAGGGGGATACATGCTTGTTTACAAACTCTTTTACATACTCGTTTATTTTATAACAATGTGATACTTTTCAAAGACTTAGTGAGTTCATAGTCCCACTTTTACATGTTTTCTAAATCCCGTGGGGGATTCATGCTATAAACTATGAATACAAGTGTTTTTCCAACTATATGCTATCCTGATATATTATTGCCTAAGTTACCTCCATTTTCCCATAAGACATCCCAGTCTCTCTTTGGGTAATAGCTCCCAGTATCTCTTTGGGTAATAGCTCCCAGTATCTCTTTGGGTAGTAGCTCCCAGTATCTCTTTGGGTAGTAGCTCCCAGTATCTCTTTGGGTAATAGCTCCCAGTATCTCTTTGGGTAATAGCTCCCAGTATCTCTTTGGGTAGTAGCTCCTAGTATCTCTTTGGGTAATAGCTCCCAGTATGTCTTCGGATAGAGGCTCTCGGTTCTATTGAGTTTAAATATGCGATTCATGAACTTAGGGCAATAACACTATTTTCCATAATAATTATACTCATTGCAATTATTACACTTATGGGTGTAACAACGTAACCCACTGTTTATAATGACTTGTATTCAAATTATTTTCCATAATAATTGTACTCATCACAATTATTACACTTATGGGTGTATAACAACGTAACCCACTATTAAACTTGTACTCAACTATTATAACTGAAAACCTATGAATTTCGCTCAACCTTTGTGTTGACCCTTTTAGCATGTTTATCTCAGGTAATTGAGCAACCTATGGCACGTAGTGGCACGGACTTGAAGATGGCTAAACTGTTATCATTCAAACTTTATGTTTCTAGATTTTGGGACCTCATTTGTAAAACTTAGATATGATATTGAATGATAAATAAATTTTTCAAAACGTCTTTTTTGAGTCGTTTTCTATGATTATGTCTGTTGATCCATAAAGTAATACCTCATATTAGCTTCCGCTGCTATATGTAAAAATGGGGGTGTTACAAGATGTCTTCTTAGAGAGGCTTCAGTAATAGTCTTTACTTGTCCATCAATTGTAGCAGTTAGTTCTGCCTCTCCATTAGCACTTATTCTAGCAGCAGCTGTTCTCCAAAATTGCTTAATAAAGGAAACATATATTGTTGGATTCTCTGTGAGGGCATATTGGATGTGACTAGCATTCAGAAAATCAATGATATGATGAAACCCTTCACTTCCTTTAGACTTCTGTAAGTAGGCCGCCATGTTATGCTTGTAGCAAAACTCCAAATTAGCCATGTGATTAAGAAAATATGAATATACTTCTGGGATGAGCTCGTTTATGTGAGAATGAAAGCTTGGCAAAGTTAATTGTGATTATATTGAGAGCACTTAGAGTTGGAATTTGACTGACTGAATGAAATTTGATCTTATCTTGGAAAAAATCTTACTAATTTATAGAAAGATCATGAATTGCCAATTAGTCAAACCCTATAGGCTATGTTGTTGGCGGAAATATCTCAACGGCTATATTAAAATAAGGAAATTATGTTATGCTTCAAACAGTACTAACGGTAATATAGCAGTACTAAGTTTAGCCTAACAGTACTAACTTTAAGCCTAGCCGTATTAACTTTTCCCAGCAGTATAAAGATATGCCTGGCAGTAGTAACTTAATACTAGCAGTTTTAAGTTTATGCCACCAGTATTAACTCCAATCTCATTCCAATGTAGATTCTCACAATCTCTCTTTCTGTTTTTATGCTCATACTATTTCTCAATTCTTTTTGCTTACCAATTCACTCTTTCTGTTTTTAAGCACACATCTCTCTTTTAGTTTTTGGCTCACAACATCTCTCTTTTCTTTTATGCTCACCAAAATCTCTCTATTATCAGACAATGTTGTACAAGGTGCCATTAATTCTTTTAGTTTCATACTGTCCTCCCCACTTTCAAGTGTGTTAACTCTTGAGAGAGGTGGGTCATTGGACTTTTAGATGCAGCCTCAAACCTAGTTTGAGCATCTACATCCCCAATGTGGTTTCTTGGCACCTGGGACCACTACCTGAGCCAATTTCCTAAGAACTTAGCTCATTAAGTGTTGCCATGGATTGGGTCTTAGTTTATGTTACCACTGTCCTGCCCTACTTATAAGCTAGAAGCAGTAGTGGCAATCCTTTCCATTATGTCACCCAACTCCTTATGGACAGCCTCATCAACAACCTTTATAGTGGGACCACCAGACTGAGGTATCTTAGTGTCCCGACCTCTTTTTCCTAGCAGTACAAATTACACTTAGCAGTATTAATATTTGCCTTAACAATTTTAACTCTGTCTTCAATAATTATACAACAACATGCCTCTATTCATCACAAGCACACTAGAAAAGACTAGATAGACATATGAGAATTCACGAGGATCCATATTTATGTATAACCCATGAATAGAAGTTAAGAACTGTTATACCTCCCCTCAACCAAGGTAGCTACAAATTAAGCATACCAATGCTTGCCACCAAAAAATTAAATCTGCTTACATCAAAGGCTTTAGTGAGAAGATCTGCAACATTATTATCTGTATGTATCTTGACCATCTTAATCAGTCTCTTCTCATAAGAGTCTCTAATGAAATGATGCATGATCTCTATATGCTTTGTTTTAGAATGATAGACAGGATTTTTGACAACACAAATAGCACTCTCATTGTCAACATGAATCTTTGTCTGCATAAAATTAAACCCATAGTCCAACATCTGATTTTGGATCCAAATCACTTGACCACAGTAATGAGAAGCAGCAATGTATTCAGCTTTAGTAGTTGAGTTAGCCACCACAGTCTGCTTTTTAAACTGCCAAGAGATCAAGCTTAAACCAAGAAATTGACAACCTCCTGTTGTGGATTTCCTGTCCAAGTTGGCACCTGCATAGTCACTGTCTGAAAAAGCTTCCGATATAAGAGGAGAGTCCTTATGATACTAAAGGCCCAATTTGAGCTGACCTTTTAGGTATCTAAAGATTCTTTTTACTGCATTCAAGTGAGAAACTTTTGGCTGAACTTGAAATCTTGAGCAAGCACAAACAGAGAACATACTATCTGGTCTAGAGGATGTAAGATACATCAATGACCCAATCATTGACCTGTATAAATGAACATCACCATCTTCATCCTTTGTCAAAGCCTTGTTGGTTTCCATAGGATTACTAGCTGTCCTTATACTAGAAAAGCTAAATTTCTTCAAGATTTCACCAACATACTTATCCTGACTAATGAAGATCCTATCCTCTTTCAGCTTAACTTGTAAACCCAAGAAGAAAGTAAGTTCTCCCATTGAACTCATCTGAAACCTGTTGTGCATTATCTGCTCAAACTCATCACATAAAGACTTCTTAGTTGAACCAAATATGATGTCATCTACATATACTTGAACTAGTAGAATATCACCCTTGAGTCTTTTTATGAACAAAGTCTTGTCAATTTGTCCCCTGTGAAATCCATTATCCAGCAGATAGGTAAAGAGTGTCTCATACCAAGCTCTAGGAGCTTGATGTAGACCATATAAGGCTTTCTCCATTTTGTAGACTTTTTCTAGAAATTCTAGATCTACAAAACCTGGAGGTTGGCAAACATATACCTCTTCTTTAATAGTACCATAGAGAAAAGCACTTTTAACATCCATCTGGTACATAGGAAAATTCATAAAGGATGCAAAGGCCAAAAATAACCTGATTGCTTCAACCCTAGCAACAGAAGCAAAAACCTCATCATAATAAATGCCTTCTTCTTGTTTATACCATTGTGCTACCAGTCTGGCTTTGTTCCTTACAACTATTCCCCTTTCATCCTTCTTATTTCTATACACCCACTTTGTACCAATAGCCTTTTTGCCACTAGGTAAGTCAACTAGTGTCCAAACCTTCTGAATCTTGAACTAAAGCAGCTCCTCTTGCATTGCTTCAACCCAACTTTCATCATCAAGGGCTTGAGATATCTTTGTGGGTTCATGTTGGAAAGGAAACAAGCAAATAATCAGTTCTGGAAATCTTTATGATTTGTCCTTCTCTGCTTTTGGATGTAGCTAATCATAGCATGCTCTTTAGAATTCTTCTTTGTCATGCCCCTTGTTTGTACTGCTGACTTTGGATCCCTAAAAATCTAAGCTTTAGGATGAATAGAGTGTACTCTAGTTGTGGGAATTGGACTGACAACAGTGGAAGGTTCCATGTTGTTGAAATCAGCCTCTGCACCCACACTTTGAGCAACATAAGGAGTATTGAGAGTTTCCAAGTCATGATCATCATAGGCATTGCCAAAAATGCCAGTACTTGGAATTTCAGCAGTATCCTCCAATTCAGACATTAGAGGATCATGAGGAAGATTAGCAACATCAATAGGAAAAGATCCAAAAGGAACAAATGATGGTCCACTTGATGGTCCAATAGGACTAAAAGTCTTAGATGCACTAGCAGTATTAACTAGTGTGCTAACACTATTAAAACTGTTAGTATTGCTAGCTCTAGTAATCCTCTCCTGCAGAAGCTGGCTATCACACAAAGCTTCAAATTCTTTTCTAACAGCATCTGATTACTCTGTAGCCTCCTTCTCTTGATCCATCATCTTATCAAGAACATTCTTCAAGGCTTGATCATACTCACTTGCTGGTTCTTGTACAGTCTTTTTACAAGCATCATCATCAACTGTATCATCCCCAGCCTTGTCATCTGAGCTCTTGTAGTTTGAAGAGATATATGACCATAATGGGAACACAATATATTGTTGAGTAGACACATTCTCTTTTACAGTTTGTCCAACATCAACATTTTTCTTCAAACATGTATTGCCATTAGTTTCTTGTGGACCTGCATTTTTGTTAGTTTGATTCCCTGCAGTAACTGGTTGATAATTCATAGAATTTGTTAAGGAATCAATATCAAAAAGCCAGTTAGGTCCTTGCCCTGCAACATTTGGTTTATTTTCAAGAAAGTTTACATGCAAATTCCCTTCAACCTTTTTGGTTTCAGAGTTAAATACCCTGAAAGCCTTGCTATTAACAGAGTACCCAACTAAAAACTCTTCCTCAGCCTTCCCATCAAACTTACCTAAAGGGTCTAGGGTATTAAGGATAGTAACATGACATCCAAAAGGTCTCATGAAACTTATGCTTGGTGCTCTGCCAATAATAAGTTTATATGGTGTCTTGTTATGAGGCTTGGTCACTAGAACCCTATTCAAGACATAACAAGCAGTATTAACTGCTTCAGCCCAAAATACTATAGGTAGAAGTGAGTCTCCTATTATAGTCCTAGCTGCCTTAATCAGGGTCCTGTTTTTTCTCTCAGCAACTCTATTTTGTTGTGGAGTTCTGGCAACACTATATTCCCTTTTTATCTCTTTGTGCCCACAGAATTAATCAATTTCTCTGTTTTTGAATTTTGTCCCATTATCAGACCTGATTATTTTAACCTTATGGTTTAATTGGTTTTCTACTTCTGTTATAAATTTCTTAAGAATCCCACTAGTTTCACTCTTAGTAGCTAAGAAGAAAACCTAGCTAAACCTACTAAAGTCATCAATCACTACAAGGCAATAGGTCTTATGGTTGATACTCCTTACATATGTTGGTCCAAATAAGTCCATATGCAACATCTGTAAAGGTTGGCTGATAGAGCTCACATGCTTGGTCTTACATGAGGCTTTGTGTTGCTTTCCCTTTTGACAAGCAACACAAGTATGGTCATTTTCAAATGTCTTTGAAGGTAGACCTCTTACAAGGTTTCCCTTCACAAGTTTATTCATTGTTTTAAAATTCACATTACCCAGCCTCCTATGCCATAGCTTAGACTCGTCAATTGTGGCTTTTGCAAATAAACAAGTTAAATCTCTAGAAGGAACAACATTCTTTAAATCAAAGATGTACATATTGTTTTGCCTGGGGACTCTAAGCAGTACTTGACTTTCATCAACTAGCTTAAAGTTAGGAGACAAAACAAGACATTCAATTTTAGTAAAAAGAACACTGTTTTTCTTGTCACACATTTGTGAGAAAGAGAAAAGATTAAACTTCAGTTCCTTCACAAAAAACACATCTTCAAAGTCTATTTTATTAGTTCTTATCTTACCAATACCTGTTATCTTACCACCTTTAGTACTTCCACTAAAGGCAACAAAACCTCCATCAATATCTTGATAGTTAGTAAGTAAGGCTTTGTTCCCTGTCATATGCCTGGAGCATCCACTGTCAAACATTCTTTTGTACTTTAAAGCTTGTTGTGGATTCCCCTGCACAAAAATAAGATAGCCAGTTTCTTTTAGGGATCCAAGCTACTACTGACGTATCCTTGGATAAATTTAAAAGTAATAAGAATGAAACTTTGAGTGAATGATATAAACTCTGGCGGAAATCTAGTTTTATATACTAAAAGTATATTCAATAAAACAGTAAAGTATGTTTGACACACAAAAGATTAAACCAACACAAAAAAGCTTCAAAATTATTAGATACAACCACTCTAATGAGTGATAGGGCTTACAACCTTGAAGTTTATGAATTCTATGGGAAAACTGAATATAAAACCAAAACCATTATCTACTTTTTATAACACCCAAGGAGTCTTTTACAAGAGATAACTACAAATCTTTTAAACTTCCATAAGAATCTACATATCTCTAAATATAATAATCTTATACATATCTTCCTATCATTTTTTTCTTTATGAATATATACTTTGAACTAATCCATTCATATCCCTTCATACGTCTTTATCTTCATGCAGTCTTCAGTCTTCAGCAGTATTAACTTCTTCTCAGCAGTACTAACTTTTGCTCTAGCAGTACTAACCAGTTAGTACTGGTAGTTATAATATGTGCATACACAACACTCTAACTTGGCGAGTGCTAGATTTTAGCTAGATGTATAAACTTCCCATAGAAAACCTTAATAAATCCCTAACAGTCCCTATCCAATAGACTTAATACGGACGGACGTATCGAACCGTCTACCATACGAGTATAAATAAGAAAACTCAAAAACGAGTTTTAAGTGTGCTAAATCATATTCTCGATACCTAAACCACAAAAGTCGATTTTCAGAGGAGAAAAAGAGCAGAAGAGGTCTTGCAACGCATTCCAATCCATATAAGACAACGTGTAATTTCTTATACTTTTGTAATCGTTCAGTTTTTGGTATCATTCGTTAACTCGGTTAGTTTACCTTGGCTAAAACAATTACTCTTGTATTAATTATGATGTTTGAAGGCTAATACCTTCGGGTATTAGCCATTATTATAAAGATCTGAATGTTTGGTTTTGTTTATATCTTGATTGCTTAATTTATCGTTGAATGCTTGTTTATGTTTATCAATTTATACTTGTTTACGTGCTTTTGTATGCGACCTATCATTCAACTGGATCTAGTGATACGGACCAAGTAATCTAGATGCCGGGATAGCTCTCCATATATTAATTTATACATCCAGAATCATAGGATCACAAATAAGTCCTTCCTAAAATCTGCAATGATACGCTTCGGCTTAACAAGTTACGAAAATTGCCTTTGGTTTAACTATTAGGTGAAAATAGATAATTCAGAACACATAATGTTTTGATTCCTTTAAGATAGTTTTGACAAGTGGACTACTAAGTAAAATTGCCATAACGCAGTAAGTGGTAAAAGTCCTTTAAGACGCAAGGGTTTTAAACAAGATCACCATAGCTTTAATCCTAAGATAGAATTATTATCATAATAAGATGCTAATACGGATGCTTTAGATTGTGACAAAATTAATGTGTCTAGGAGTCTTAGGAAAAGTTCCGCCTAAGTCTAAGAATGATATACCTTCTTCGAGATAAGTAATCATTTGCACTGGGATATAAACAAACCATCTTCTAAACGGATTAAAGTGGCTAATACCATTATTCTATCATAAGGCCGACTCGCACCTATATCTTCTGTTAATTTTTTTGCGTGGGTTTTAGAAGTGCTTGAATTGTTTATAGTCACCCAACCAAACCCGTGCCAGTCTTTCAGGCTGAAACCCCCCTTTTACCTGTTAGAATTAGGATTAGAACTAACATAGGGTTAGCATAGGGTTGACTTAGTTTAGATTTAACTTATATTAGATAATCAAAATATAAATAAATTGAGAGATTTAACCTCGCTTCAAGTGTTCGACACCCTACTTTAACACTAAACTACTAACCGATCGGCGTACACTACCCGTTAAGTGTTGTTTTTGGTTAAGTTGGCAAAATATAAATTTAAAACTTGAATCATAAAAATATACACCACACAACGACACATCAAGTTTTTGGCGCCGTTGCCGGGGAGTGAAATTTAATCTTGATTTTTATTTTATGTTTTGGTTTTTAACATTAGATCTAACCCTTAAGAGTTGTGTTATTGATTATGGTTATATTCTTTGGTATATTATGTATATTTTTTCTATATTTGTTAGACTAATTATTTGCTTGTATAATTGTGTGTTTAATTTAATTGTTTTCGTAATACACTGTTCTGGTAGATAACTCGATACGGCGTATCCACTTCCATTGGATATCGGGTATCCACTTCTTCAAGATACAGGCGAATTCATTCAATCGATTAACATACGATTCACTACTATTTAAATAAGGCGTATCGATCATCTGTAACGAATCAGAATATAATTTTTCATATTTGATTATCCATGCTAAAATTTTTTCTATCTTCTTCAGAGTGAAATCCTGCTGATATTTTTTTTACCCTTGTTACAGAAGTACTTATCAGAGCTAGTCGATTGAAGAAAGTTATGGCGAACAAGGGAAAGAAGTCAAGTATGGAAACATTTGCGCCTAACGACAAAACGGGAAGAATGCTTATGAATTGAAAGGAAAATTCTTAGATGATCTGCACAACAATGCTTTTAGTGGAACAAACAGAAAGGACACAGTTGAGCATATTGAATACTACCTAAAAATTATTGACCCAATCAAATTACCCAGTGTAGAATCATGATTAACCTGAAACATGTTGTTTTCCCAATATCAATCGGCTGGAGTGTCAGCGAGATGTGTATTGGTAAATTTGTTTTTAGTAGACTTTATAATTCTAGATATGCCCGAGGATATCAAAGTGCCATTGATCTTTGAAAGACCATTTTTATCTACCTCCCGTGCTAAGATTGATGTTTACAAATGAAAGATTACTTTGAGGATTGGGGAAGAAAGAATTGTTTTTAAAAGTATTAAACCTGCTAGTAGTTTAATTAAGAGGGTCTACATGCTAAGTTTAAGAGATAGAATGGAGCTTGATTTAGAATCTAGGCTTATGGGAGAGACTTTGGTGATTAATAGATCATTAGACCATTTCAATAGAGATTACATCGAATTAAATGATCTAAATGAACCACTTGAGCTTAGGAGAAATCAAGGTAATGATTTGATGCCCACCATTGAGGAAGGTGAGGTAATTGAGGAATTTAAAACTAGGGATGATGAACTTGATACTGGAATTGGTGATTACCCTAGTTTTTGCGACTATGATAAGAAGATCCATATAGATTGTGCTCACAACTTAAAGTTTTCATGCATGATAGGATTCAAATTTATACACGTAAACTTCTTCCCATTATTGTATGTCAATGTGATGTCTAAAAAGTTTCATAACTCTATAATGAAAGATAATATGGTGTACAAAGGGAATAATGTTATAGGAGCTTTAATGAATGTGCCTATTTTTGTTGGAACCTTTTCTGTTGTAACAGATTTCATAGTTTTAGAAGATATGGATGCTTATTGTGATAAAGGAATGGGCGATGTTATTTTTGGCAAACCATTTTTAAGAGAAGTTAGAATTAAAGCAAGACGGTTCGAAGGGATAATTACCATTTATAATGGTAATGATGAAGTAACTTTCCAAATGGTGCGATCACATCCGAGGTTTAAACACCACACTAATGAGCAATGTAACAAGATCCCACCATTACTGAAGGTAAGTGATGAAGATAAGAAGAATGGAATCTCGCATCCATACCAAAAGCTTAAGGGGTTCTACAAAGGAGTCATGAACTTAGGACCCGATTATAGTCGAGATACGAGGACGGAAGAATGGCTCATACGCGGGCACATTAGTGTGCATGAGATGGAATAGTGTTCAAAGATGGAGAAAAAGTCTAACTTAAAGACTTTGCTGTAAACAAAAGTGCTTCCCGGGAGACAACCCGGATTGTTATTTATTTTATCGAGTCTGTCTTCCCAGACATCAATACGGCGTATCCGCTCCATACCATACGGCGTATTGATTGTCTGGACGTTATCAGTCTTTACTTTTTATGCACTTTAAAAACATTATTGTTAGTTATGGCAATACGACATATTCATGCACATGATACGGCGTATTCACCAGACTGACTCGTATTTAGTTTCTTTACTTTAGTTTAAATTAACCGTAAGTACCAAGATAGGAATACACGTTTTTCTTATATTTTACACAGGACCTCGTGAAAGTAATATCGACGAATATTGGTGGAGAATTTACAAATCTGGAGATCTTGAAGTGTTGGAGTCTTGAAACTTCAAGACGGCTGTTCAACATGAATTCTTGCTTAATAAACCTACATGGAGAATCTACCGAGCAAATATCAGGGGAGTTTCTCATTCTAATTCTTTTTAATTCTCGTATTTAATGTTTTATCTATACAACGAGGACGTTGTATAATTCAAGTGAGGGGATGGAATTAGAATGTATACTTGCCCTATTTTTCACACTATAATGCTTAAATTATGCTCAAATTAAAAAAAAAATTCAAGCATACTTTTGTGAAATTACATTTTACATAACCCGCACACAATAACCCTTATTAGATATTGTGAGAATTTAACCTATCCATTTCCAAATATTTACCCAAATTCCATAAAATATGAGTGTGCCGATGATGTAGTAGACTTTAGAACTTGGATTGGTATATCTATTCGAGACCGCAATGATGAGTACTATGGATTTAGATGGAGTATCTTGTTTAAATTGGTAAATTTTAGGATTACACCCAAAACGCCTTTACATGTTGCTTATTAACTAACTACACTGGTTAGTTAACCTCCGTATAAACCCTTTGTTTACTCTCACTTTAAGAGTAAGATACCCCTAGAACAACCCATAGATCCAATCCTTTAGGAATTACACCAATTATTTGTTTCGTTACACCTTTATACCTTAGCCTACTGATGCGGTCGTCGTAGGACTTCTACACGAAGTTTTACAACTCCCTAGGCAGAGCACCTAATCGTTGTAGTAGTAGTATAGGCAAGACTCGGGGGTTGTTATCGTTCACTCAAGAAATAGGTTGGGAAAGCTTGATCACAGTCTAATAAAATTCTAAGGGTTGAGAGAAGATTATTTTTGTATTTTTATATTTTATGAAAGCAAGTAAATCATATAATTGGAGAGGTTGGTTGGTTTTAGCTATTAAACTAAATATAAATCTAAACTACTGCTGATAACAATAAGATAAAAGACTGTGTTTATTTAATCATATATTACTCCCTAGATTGCTTCTCCTAGTATTGTTGCTTTGTCACCCTTGTAATGATCTGTGTAATTATTTCCTAAGTCATGAACGAATTACACGAACCTGTCGTCTACTTAGTATTCCACTAGAGCAACGCACAAGTAAGTTAGTATGAAGACTATTAAA
>BQNB010052036.1:4584-40683 GCA_026074375.1 Tanacetum coccineum
TCAAGACTACTTGCATTTCACATATGTGCTTTGAAGGTTCAAGATGATAACGTGTTCCTACGTAATGCAATTATATTCTTTCATGTTTATCCTAATGCTCAACATTTATTTTCTTAGCTATTGAATGCATGTTTGTTGTATAAGCGTTTGCCTTTTTCTTTCAATTTAGATAAAATATTTCTAGTTTATCTAAATAACACATGGTCCTAAGTGCTAAATGCTAACATGTTTTACATGATGATTGCATTTAAAATTATCACGTTTTGTATGCGTCATTTTACATGACTTACGTGTTAATTGTGCACCTACATTATGTTAGCTTAATGTATTACAATTAACGTTTAAATATCATATAGTCTTACACATTAATCTCATTGATTATTGTGTCAATGCATGCTTAGATAAACTTGCATGCCTGTATCTATATGTCTTATGCATTTAGGTATATATACTTTCTCACACTAGATTTTTTTTATTTGCGTCCGTGTCACAAATCTAAAAATTCAAGAGAGTCGTAAAATGGTCTTATATCTCCTAGAGTCTTCACTCATACATTCCCTTAATCATCATCTCGTCTTCTTCTAAATGATCCACTCTTTCGTCAAGGGAAGGTTAGATACAAATATAATCCACCTCCTAGTAGGTTTGACAACTTAAATATTTCATCCGAAATATTCAAGTATCTTTAACTTGCGATCGTAAACGTTAAAGGTCATATCCGAAAATCCATATTCAAGCCTTGTAACTACTTAAGTTAAAACACTATCCGTTTCTTTTCGACGACAACTCCTTTTCTCTTCGATGAAGACATTCTTTCTGTTCAACGAAACATTCTTTCTCTTCGAAGAAACATTCTTTCTATTTGACAAAAATATTTTTTTTCAACGAAAACACTCTTTGTCTTTCGATCACACCTCTTCCTTCTCACTCAACCACGCCTCTTCAACCATAGAGATGGCTAATCTCTTTCCACCACTATTTCCGTTGCCACCTTTAAGACAACCGTATACCTCGTCGTGTGATTTTTCTATGAACATTCACAATGCTCAGGAAGAGCTACATAACTTTTTGAGTACATTTTATCGTACGCTAACAACCATCCGTCTTGACATTGTCAAGCTCGTCATCTCTATCTTCGTTTGTTTTCTTTATTATTATTATTATTATTATTATTATTATTTTCGCGTACGAAACACACCGAAGATACGTCACCATTTCCTTTGGGACAATGTCTAAAAGGAAATATCTCCATCGAAAAAGTTACGTTTGAAGATAACATCGTCGACATTCTTTCTTTACCCCTTAAGCGTGAGTCGTTAAATTATCTTCGTCAAGGTTTAAGAATGATGGAACACATTCCATAAATCGTTCTCTTCTTTTCTTCTAGTTTCGATTCTAGTCCGTGTTGCATTCCGTGTCGTGACAACTTAACTACTTCATCCGAAGTACTTTAAGTATTTTTAATTAGCGAAATGCAAATTAAAATGTCACTCTTTTCGAAAAATTTGTCAATTTATCCAAACATCCCTCCTGTTGGTGGTCTGGCGGCCCCCAGATCTATTCTGGCGGCCCCCAGATATATTTGGGACCGTCGGCATCAGCTTGTAATACCATTTACTCTTTTCTAAATCCATAACCAAACACTTCCTCTCTTCTGCTACGAGTTGACGTCTACTCTACACCCAAACCTATGCCCAATATCTCCCTAAAGATCAATGGGTCATCCTCATATCCCAATTCTCATAGGCATCAATGATTATGGTGTCAATAGTCAAGTGAATTTCATAATGAAATGCGTCTCATTCTCAAACACAATCCTTACAATCGCCATACTCATAAATCCTCTCACATACAAACCTTGGGACTCACATCTCGCATACGTCTTATCTCAATTCTAATATTCTCTTCTCTTCTAAAGACGATTCTTCTCATTCCTAAATGTTTCTTCTCTCTTCCAATAAGCCGATTCACTTCTAATAAGTCTCCTTATCTCTAACATTTCTTCTCACTTCTAAACGTTTCTTCTCTCTTCTAATAGTCTTGTTATTATTTGAATTCCTCCTATATCCCTTGACAACTTAATTATTTCATCCGAAATATTTAAGTAGTTTGCGAAATGCAAATGTCACTCCTTCGCTAAACTTTCCACTTTCTAGAAAGTGAAGAACATAAAGAAGATATTCAATCTTCAAGTGTTATTGAGTCACCACATTGTTGAGATTCTCATTATTCTTCCACCATGAAAGAACTACCACCTCATTTCACATCCCACTTTGTTTCTCAACATTGTCAACCAACAAAACACCAAACAAACCTTTGAATTCCCAATCATCCACCTTTGTCTTGATAGGATCATATGCACATCAATTGTTAGTGCAAATGATATATCAATCTTTTCTATCAACCTCTCGTTAACACGTTCCTTATTTAGTGTCGCTCATTCTTTCCCACTTCTCGGCTCTATGGAATCATTTTCATTCACATCCAAGAGCACATCGTCTCCATCCTCATCGTATTTTTCTTTTTATCCTTTTAAAGTATATTTTTTTTACATATTTCGCCAAGATATTAAATGTCATTCGTCTACTTTTCAAAGGTCATTTTCATAATATTTTTGTGTCAATCAATAAACGAATCCCATTCTCATTTATTAAAAGTCGGTCTAATCTTTATCCTTAAACATATGTCTTGAGTCTTTTATTTATATCATTTAGATTGTTGATTTTAAAACAATGATTGCATGTGTCTAGCTTCTAACTTTCTTTTAAAGTGTCATACTTTAGAATAATAAAACCTAGAAGTGCATGTCTAGTTCCCCGCTAATGTTTTGCTATATGTATATGTGCACTTGTCTACTAACTTTGTTTTGTAGCACAACAATATCTTGATTCCTTGGTTCCCCAAACAAGGGGGAGCATACACCGAGGGGGAGCACTTGCAAGCGCTCTACTCATTTAAATTGCATCAAACTTCTTGAGCATCGATGGTAATTTATTTGATCCATGGATCCGTTAGAGTCAATATACAAGGAATGATATTATCATGGGGACGCAATGAGCAAGGGGGAGCTAGGAGATATGTAGGTAAATAGCATGGAGTTGGTTAAACCATGATGATAGAAGACTTCACTAGGATGATGCAAGCTCACCTTTATAGGAAGATAGGATTGGAAATTGTCAAATACGATGAAGAGCTCATCCATACTCCAAATACTTCACCTCATCTACTTCAAAATCACCTTCAACCTTCAAGTTTTGTCTAATACTCTCTACTTATATACTTGAAGTACCTATAATTCTATCATGCCTTCTTCTCGTCTATCACGACCTCTCCTAAATTATCAAAGAAACACAAAACCACCTCAACCTTATTTCTCATGTTTCTTCTCATTCTTTTAACCTATATACTTGGAGCACCTACCTTTTCCTCATTCCTTCAACATATACACTCAAAGCACCTACCTCAATCTCATTACTCCAACCTATATCCGGAGCACTTACTTTCTTCTCATGTCTTCCTCTCATTTCTTATAACCTCATCTCAACTATCCAAGAAACACAAAATAACCTTCAACCTTTATTTCTCACGTCTTTTTCCTCATATCTTCAATCTATATACACGGAGCACCCACCTTCCTTTCATTCTTTCACACTACATATACTAGGAGCACCTACCTTCTTCTAATTCCTCCAACATATTTACCTTACACACTTACCTTCTTCTCATACCTCCAACCTATATGCTCCAACCATAATCCACATTATACCTTTTTGCTTCGACAAAAGGGGGAGAAGAGAGTGTAAACAAGTAACTTTTAAACTTTACTATGTGCTATAGTTTACATATTTTGTCATCATCAAAAAGGGGGAGATTGTTAGTGCAAATATTATGATATTTAATCTATACGATCTCTTTATGTTTTGGTGATGACAAACATGTGACTTGTAATACGTAACGTAAAGTGCGCAAGTTACTCGTAATCACAAATCATCAATGCATACATGCATCAACATCTCTCGACGTCTCAAGTATGCATCAAGACGGACATTGGTTTACACCCGACGTAAATCACATAAGGTATGTACAAACAAGCATTAAACTTGTAGGATGATCAAAGAAATAAGTTTTTGTCTTAAACTTTACATTTTTATAAATGTAACAAAATAATTTTTTCAAAAATTAATTAGACAAATTATTTTTTTAATTATAAAGAAATATTTTATGTGGTAATTATTTCAAAATTCAAAATCTGGTTCTTTTCCCCCCAAAACATGTTAAACTTTCAGCAGACAAGTTTGTCACCACAAAAAGGCAAAAACATGAGCGTTTGTCAGGGCGGTCCCTTAAATAGGACGGCAGCCCCCTTAAATATCCGGCGACCCCCTAATATATCTGGGACCGCCATTTCCTGACATGTTGTTTTTTAGCTCCTATAAATAGTGGGTCACCTCCAACTATTTTCACAACCCTTTTGCAAAATTTTCTTATAGTTCTTTCTCTCTCCAGATCTCACTAAATCTCTCTAAATATTTGATCATTCAACTTGGTTAATCTTGTTTAAATGTGATCAAATCTTCTATCATTTCCTCCTTTCCTCAAGTGCAAGAGAAGAACTTCGGTCATCTTTAAGATCCAAAGTTATGTAGTCTAGTTAGTCTATTTGTAACATTTGTTACATATAGATCGAGTCCATGTCTTTCAATCTTTAGTAGTGTGTAGATCCAAATGATGTATATATTTGGATGGGTTGATTGTGGGTTGGTTAGTATTTTAGGCCTTAAAATACATTGGTGAAGTGGTAGATTGGTTCTAGCTAAGATTAGGACTCGACATTTAGCTTAGTGTCAAAAAATAATGTAAGCGACGCGGTTTATGTGTTTAGGCCATAAAACACAAGGTTTGTTATGTTAAACATAACGGGTTTGGTTGTACCCAAAGAAAAACTCGACATCTAGCTTAGTGTAGGAAAATAATGTAAGCATTGGTATAAGGTTTTCTCCGCCGAAAGGGAGCTTGTTGATTAGTGAAGTAACTCTCGAGTTGGATAATCGGGGAGTGGAGTAGGGTGAAGAGGAGGTTCGTGACAAAACCACTATAAATCACCGTGTCGGTTTGCATTCTCTTTTACCTTTCGCTTTACTTATCTCTTTACATTTACCGCTTTACTTTTATACTTGCATTGTGTTTATGATTGTGTGAATGGTTGTGTAAATATTGTTAGTTAAGGTTGTGTAGTTATTTGTACTAAATATTGTATGTGTGGTTATATTGTTAGAATATGAGTTAGCTATTGTTAACCTATTGTTGACACTTCTCATATTGCGTCAAACTTGATCGGGTAATTAATACAAATGATTTAAAGTTTTTAAAGGGAACATATTCACCCCCTCCCCCTCTACGGTTTCTACAACAAGGATGCACATCTAGAATATATTAAGTACTCTAGGGAACATGCGGACATTTTTCAAGAAATAGTCAAAGAATTCAAGAAGTGTTAGTCTATATTAGAGATACATGCCTTTGCCTAACAAGACCTAGTGAGAAATTAGTAGCTGTCACCCCAAAGAACAAGGACAAGAAAGTTAGATTTGCTGACCCTGTCACATCCTCAAGCAACACTCAAAAACAGGTTGATTCCCACAAACCAAAAGACTCTAACCAACCTTTGTTGCTTTCTACAGGAGTAATCGATTCTACTGGTGCTAGCGAATCAAAGCCTACAGGCAATACAAATGTAAGAGCGTTTAATCTAGGTTATAAATGGAAACCTACAGGATATACTTTCACTATAGTCAAAAATAAGTGCCCTTTAACTAGGTTCACCTCCACTAAAGTTGTGCCTCTTAAGGAAACAACTACCAAATTAGTTCTTACACCAACTCAAGGAATTATGGTTTACAGTAGGAGACCCAAAGCACCAAAATCTGTAGGTTTGAGTAGCAAATCAAAGATTATAGAATCTAGGATTTCTAACCAATTGGAACCCACTCAAATTGGGGAATCCATTATTTCCAAGGTTCCATCTTCTTCTCTTATCGATTGCAGGTTATCTAAATTGTTCTATGGTATTTGGACTCCGGATGCTCCAACCATATGACCAAAAATCGCTCCCAGCTCACCAATTTCATCAATAAATTTCATGCTACCGTCAAGTTTGGTACCAATTAGATTGCTAAGATAATGGGTTACGGTGATTATCAGATCTGGAATGTTACCATTTCTAAGGTTTACTACGTTGAGGGACTCGGACACAATCTTTTCTTCGGTGGACAATTCTGTGACTCGAATCTTGAAGTAGCTTTTCGTAAACACACATGTTTTGTTTGTAATCTTGAAGGTGTTGACCTACTCATGGGATCTCGGGGAACTAATTTGTATACATTATCCATTGGCGATATGATGAAGTCTTCTCCAATTTGTCTCTTGTCAAAGGCTTCTAAGACTAAGTCTTGGTTATGGCACCGACGTTTGTCCCACTTGAACTTTGGCACCATTAATCAATTGGCTAAACAAGGTCTAGTTAGAGGTCTCCCTAAACTGAAATTTGAAAATGATCACTTATGTTCTGCATGTTCATTGGGAAAAAGCAAGAAACAATCTCATAAACCAAAATCTGAAGATACCAACCAAGAAAAACTTTATCTTCTGTATATGGATCTTTGTGGGCCAATGCGTGTTGAAAGTATTAATAGGAAGAAATATATTCTAGTAAGTGTTGATGATTATTCTCGGTTTACATGGGTAAGGTCTTAAGATCGAAAGATGAAGCACCTGAGTTCATCATAAAATTCTTAAAAATGATACAAGTTTGCCTTAATGCAATTGTCAGGAATATTCGTACAGATAATGGAACAGAATTCTTCAATCAAACTTTGCGTAGCTATTATGAAGATGTCAGTATCTCTCATGAAACATCCGTGGCGTGTACTCCACAACAAAATGGTGTTGTCAAAAGACAAAATCAGGCCTTAGTTAAGGATGCTTTCACCATGTTGATTTAAGCTAATGCACCATTATTTTTGTGGGCCGAAGCGGTTTCCATAGCTTGTTACACCCAAAACCGTTCCCTAAAACGTCTTCATTACGGAAAAACACCATATAAGCTACTGCATGACAGAAAACCATATCTTTCCTATGTTTATGTATTTGGTGCACTTTGTTATCCAACTAATGACAGTGAGGATTTGGGCAAACTAAAAGCTAAAGCTGATGTTGGTATTTTCATTGGATATGCTCCTGCAAAGAAGGCTTACCGGATTTACAACTGACGTACCAGACGAATTATGGAAACAATACATGTAGACTTTGATGAGCTGACAGCGATGGCTTCTGAACAACGCAGTTCAGGACCCGCACTTTATGAAATGACTCTTGGAACACTCAGTTCAAGACTCGTGCCACAACCTCCTTCTTTAACACCTTTTATCCCACCCATAAGAAATGACTGGGATATACTGCTTCAACCGTTGTTTGATAAATACTTCCGTCCTCTACCATGTGTTGATCATCTAGTTCCTGAAGTTGCTGCTCCAGTTCCTGATGTTTCAACCGGTTCACCTTCCTCGACATCAGTTGATCCAGATGCACCATCACCAAGTACTTCATAAACTGCACAAGAATTACCATTCCATATTATTCCTCCCTGTGCTGAAGAAGCAGATCATGATATTGAAGTTGCACACATGGATAATAATAACCAATTTAGTATTCCAATTCCAGAACCAAGTTTTAATAATCCTCTTCTAAGGTTGTTATTCCAAATAATGTGCACTCAGTCAATCAACCACCTGAACACATAAGCAAATGGACCAAGGATCTTCCGATTGATAATGTAATTGGCGATCCTTCTAGACCCGTCTCTACTCGACATCAACTACAAATTGAAGCCATGTTCTATTATTTCGATGCTTTCCTTTAATCCGTTGGACCCAAGAGTTATAAAGAAGCATTGACAGAATCTTGCTAGATTGAAGCCATGCAAGAAGAACTCAATGAGTTTGAACATCTTGAAGTTTGGGATCTTGTACCTTGATCGAATCGTGTTATGATTATCACCTCGAAGTGGATATACAAGGTTAAATTAGATGAACTGGGAGGTGTGTTGAAAAGCAAGGCTCGATTGGTAGCGAGGGGATATCATTAGGAAGAAGGCATAAACTTTGAAGAATCTTTTGCTCCAGTTGCACTACTCGAAGCCATCCATATCTTTCTTGCATTTGCTGCTCACATGAACATGGTCGTCTATCAAATGGATGTGAAAAATGCGTTCCTAAATGGCATATTACGTGATAAGGTTTATGTCAGTCAACTGAATGGGTTTGTAGATCTAGAGAATCCCAACCATGTGTACAAGCTTAATAAGGCTCTTTACGGGTTAAAGTAGGCACCAAAGGCTTGGTATGATTTGCTCTCATCGTTTCTATTCTCCCAGAAGTTCTCCAAAGGAACCGTTGATCCTACATTGTTCATCAGGAGAGAAGGCAAAGACATCTTACTGGTACAGATCTATGTAAATGATATTATATTTGCCTCTACTAATCCTGATCTTTGTGAAAAAATTTCTAAAATAATATGTTTAAAATTTAAGATGTCGATGATGGGCAAAATGTTGTTCTTTCTAGGACTTTAGATTTCTCAAAGCCCTAGAGGCATCTTTTTTAACCAATCCAAATATGCTCTTGAGATAATTAAAAAATATGGTATGGAAACTAGTGACCCAGTGGATACTCCCATGGTAGAGAAGTCCAAATTGGATGCAGATCCACAAAGGAAAGAAGTTGATCCCACATGTTATCGTAGAATGATTGGCTCCCTTATGTATCTGACTGCCAGTCGATCAGACCTTCAATAACTAAAAGGAACCATTAACATGGGTATATGGTATTCAAAGGATTCATGTATTGCACTAACAGCTTTTGCTGACGCTGATCATGCTAGTTGCCAAGATACCAGACGAGGTACATCTGGAAGTATGCAGTATTTGGGTGACAGATTAGTCGGTTGGTCGTCTAAGAAACAGAAGAGCACCGCCATATCCAATACAGAAGCTGAATACATTGCCTTGTCAGGATGTTGTGCTCAAATACTTTGGATGAGATCAAAATTAACTGACTATGGCCTTGGGTTCAACAAGATACCTTTGTACTACGATAACAAAAGTGTCATTGCTTTATGTTGCAACAACGTCCAACATTCCCGATCCAAGAATATTGACATCAGATACCACTTCATCAAAGAGCAAGTGGAAAATGGGGTTGTTGAACTGTATTTTGTTAGAACAGAATATCAGTTGGCAGATATCTTCACCAAGGCATTGGGACGAGAACGACTTGACTTTCTTATCAACAAGCTTGGAATGAAAAGCATGTCTCCTGAAATGCTAAAAAGTCTGGCAGACGAAGAGGACGAGTAATGGTGGTAACTCGTTATGTATCATATGTATCATATGTAAATAAAGAATACCAGAAAAATTCAAAAAGATTTTCATTTTCATAAAACTTTTACAAAAAGAAAATAGAAAAATATAAAACCCATAAAAAGAAAATAGAAAATTAAAAATCAGAAAATACAAAAATATGTTTTTCATGACATGTCTTCTGAAAATCGATAATATTTACGGCTATAGAAATGTCATTCAATAATGGTACGGATCTGTAAATAAAGTTTGATCATAAGTTCAAATGTTTTCAAAACATGTCATTTGGCTTGCTATTATTTCAGATAACAACCCGGTCTTTAACTCATTGGCAAGTATTTAGCCTAAAAGAAAAATTGACCTCACAACGGGAAATTCATTTTTCTCGGGCATGATCTACTTTATAATCATGCAAAGGCTTGTGTTTACTTTGCAACACAACTCGTGCTTCCTATATCAAATAAGTGTACGTATCAGTGCATTTATTTATGTCAAACGAGAGAAATCTTATTTTTATTGGTGTTGCATTTCAAAAATAATTAATCATCTTAGTTTTTCATCAGAAAAGATTTTAAAAGAATTTTCTATCACTCAAACAATGTCTACAACTCTTTAAATAGAAAACGAGACATTATTTGAGGGGGAGAAATTTTCAAATTCTTTCAAAAGTCATCTCGGAATAAAAGGAAAAGTTTTTAACAATAACGGATCATCAATTAAAGGGGAGTTAATGTATTTGTGACTCAATTGGTCTTAAGATGTTATTTGTTTTAACTTTTTCTGGTGCCATTTCTATAAAATGTTTAGGCTTAATGATAAGTTTTAAAATAAGTATAGAAGTTGTTATAAACTTAAAGGACTAATCTTGCCATGTATGAAACTTAGGCCGGTTATACTAAGGTTACACGTTTCGCACAACACACACACTCTTACTTCACAAAACTAAACACACCTTTTCTCTCTCAACACATTCCGCACGCACCATAACTCAAAATCAAAAAACTTGTTTTGCAACCTTCAAGGTACATTCCTATGCGTTTAGTAACCTTATAACATTTACTTGGTAAAAATAATTAGATTAAAACTCCTTATACACTCGAAAATCATTAGAAAATGATTTAGGGTTCATAAGTAAAAAAGTTGGGTTATTCTTCAAATTGGTTGAGGGGTTTTGTTCATTTAGGTGCGTTTAAGGCCTGTCTAAAACAGTTATTGATAACTCTCAACCATTAGTGAGTTAGATCGATTATTGTGCTTATGAATGTTGCGAAACATGTAAGAAATATGTGTTTGTTTGTGGGTTTGTGTGGTATTGCTATAACTATGCTTCATTATTCCCTTGAATGATCTTTTAGTTGCCTAGGAGTTCTTTTGCTTGGAAAAGTTTGTGCCTTGGCTCAAAAATCATTTTTCTTGGTATATGTTGTTATTGTATCATGCTATATGTGTTGGTTATCTTTGTTGCATCCCTAAGTGCATGTCTTGAGCCTCTTATTTGCATTAAAAACATATTTTCCAAATGCTCTCTTCTCTAATTATGCTCGAAATCTCAATTATGAGCTTTAACTGTGTTTAAATCTTGTGTTCATTGCTTTTGAAACGATTTTGAATGATGTGTGATGATTTTGATAGAATCTTAGATGTTTTTTATTGGTAAAAATAGTTTGAGGTTATGAATCATGCGAAACATGTAAACAGGTGGTCATGTGAAACATGTTTGGGTTGTGCGAGATATGTCTTGTATTAATCATCCGAAATGTGTTTTGTATAAGCTGTGCGAAATATGACTATATGATTCTGTGTGAAATATGTTTTACCATTTTTCCATGCGAAACATGTATGTTATATTTTGTGCGAAACATGTATGTTATGTGCGAAATATGACAGGTTACAGAAACCATGCGAAAGATGACAAATTTATGAATAGAAACTTTGCCCAAAAATTTTTAAAATTTGTGTAAATCATGTTTGTTATGTCATATTTCATATCTTGCCATGATTGTATGTGTATTATTTTCCCTTTGAGTGAATGTTGACTTAGGATCACTTTGACTTGTCATGTTGACCTTATTCATAGTGGTGACCTTGACCATTAACCTTAGTTGTCTTTTCTCTTAGAGTGCATTAATACAGACATAATTGCATGAAACCTAATCACAGTCTTCAATCAATCAAATCATCAAGGATAATCAAGTTAATCAGTAAAATATATATGTTGTGTATATAAACTGTATTGGTTAATTCTTAAGCAGAATCATGAATCAAGAACAAAATCGTCAAGTGGCTGCTCGTGATGAAAAGTGGGTTCCTGCTAAGGAAAGAGTCAAGATCAGTACAACCAATGTTAGACTGGAGAGTATTGTGCCACAGAAGGAAGAGATGTTTTAAGTTATCATTGATGTCATCAAGAACTCTACCTGCTACAAGGCGTTCACTATCTCTGCTGAAGTCCCTGAAATTTTCATGCAACAGTTCTGGTACACTGTTAAGAAGGTCAAAGACACAGAATCTTATGAGTTTCTTCTAGCTAACAAGAAGTGCTTGGTAGATGTTGAAGTATTTCGAAAGATCCTTGACATCTGTCCAAGAGTTCAGGGAGTATATTTTGTTGAATTACCAGGTGATGAGGCTACTCTTACCTTCCTCCTTAGTCTTGGTTACAAAGATCCACTACACAAGCATCCTAGCATGTATGTGGACCACATGCATCAACCATGGAGAACTCTGGCTTCTATCATTAACAAGTGTCTGTCCAATAACACTGCAAGCAATGACAGATTGAGGAAATCCAGGATTGACATCTTGTAGGGAATGTTCTACAGGGAAAATGTTGATTACCCTGAGTTGATTTGGGAAGACTTTGCATTCCAGATTGACTACAGGCAGCTAAAGAAAGGCAGACGTAAAAACATGCCTTACCCTAGGTTCACCAAAATCATCATCAATCACTTCCTCTCCAAACACCAAACCCTCACCAAGCTATAGTACTTGCACACCCACACCATTAAAGATGACGATGTTGTAAGCCAATTGAAATTTTTCAGAATTGGCGAAGACTTTCAGGAATATGGTCTTCCCATTCCTAAGACTATGCTGACTGAGGTGATTAAGCTATCAGAGTCTTATCAGATGTTCATCAAATACTCCACTTGTTAAATCCCTCCTAAGAAGAGCAGAGGCAAAGGTTCACAGGGAAAGAAGACCGCAGATACTACTCAAGCAACTGTTGATGTATCTGAAGAATCTGACTCTGAACCTGCTAGAAAACGAACTACTAGCAGAAGAGTGGTCAAGAATAAAGTCACAATTACTACAGATGATAACATTGTTCCTGAACCAAACGTTGCTTTGGAGTTAGAAAAATCTATAAGCTTAACTGAAGCTGCAGAAGAGGAAGCAGCAAGGCAAGTCCATGCTACTTATGCAAGGATTGCGACTGAACTTGTCCCCGAGCATGCCAGAAGAAGACCATCAGGTATTGCTTTCAGAGATACTTCTAGCGTGTCAAAGAAGATGTCTTCTGATCCATCTCAGAAGCTCAAGGGCATTCAAACTTTAAATCCTAAAGAACAAATTGTTGCTGACACGATGAAAGTACTTAAAGAAAGAAAAAAGACCAGCAGGAGACAACCAGGTACTAGAGGCTCAAGTGAAGGAACTAGTAGTATACCAGGGGTTCCCGATGAGTCCACAGTCATCCCTATTACCACAAGTGAAGGAATTGGTACTAAACCAGGGGTTCTCGATGAGGAAAATGTCAATTCTGAAGCCAATGTTATACTTGAGTGGGGATCTGAACAAGAGAGTGGGTACTTTTAAGAAGAGGATAAAGATGAAACTATTGAATGGGTGGACATGGAGGAAGAGGAAGAGAAGAAGGATGACGATGATGACAAAAGCATCAATCTTGAACAGACAAACGATGAAGAAACTGATGACGAATTTGTGCATGGTGAAGAACATGTACAAGACGATGATGAAGAAACAGATGATGAGTTTGTACATAGTAATGAACAAGTAAATGACGATGAGGACAAAGAGATGACGATTGCTGAAGTTGAAGAATCTGGGAACGGTGATGAAGAAATTACTGATGCGGCCAAGGTAGATGCTGAAAAGAATGAATAAGTAAAGGATGATGCCAAGAAATCTGAACTTCCTCCAACAAGCTCCAGCTTATCGGTATCCTTAGGTTTTGGTGATTAATTTCTTAAACTTTTGTCTGATACTTCTTTAATTAGTACTGTTAAGGATACTATAGATACTGAGATCAACTCTTTATTGGATATTAAAATCCAATCTGAACTTACACATATCTAGTCTCCACCCGTTCTTAGTGTACCAGTTTCGATGATTTCTGAGCCCTCAGTCCTCACACCTATACCCGAAACTCCTTCAGTGGCTCCTGCAACAATTCTTCTACCTCCTCCATCTGTCTCCATCATACCACCTGTTCTACTCTAAACAACAACACCAATCCCTTCACCACCAATCACAACCGAAGCTCCAACCATCACCACTGTTATCCCTGAATCCGATGCACTCGCCGCTGTTCAGCTAAGAGTTGCAAAATTAGAAAATGATGTGTCAGAGCTGAAGAAAATTGATCACTCTGCTGAAGCTCTTGCTACTCTCAAATCCCAAGTTCCAACAGTTGTTGAACATTATCTTAGATCCAAAATTGGTTATGATCTTTAAAAGATTCTACAGAGACACACTGCAGAACTTATTTAGAAATACTCTGTGAAGCCAACTCCCGAGTCAAGCAAGATTCAGACATCAACAATTGATCTTGAACCAGAATCTGAGAAGAGTGCTTCAGAGATTCGCAAGATTAAAAACGAACAAGCTGAGAAGCAAAAGATGCCGAAGTATACCATTAAGTCTACTGACAAGGCGGCACTCAAAGAGTATGATCTAAAAAGCGCTCTCTACTAGACCATGAATGAAAACAAGACTTTCAATAGGACCCCTGCCAATCATGCATTATACCATGCTCTTATGGAAGCTTTGATAGAGGATGAAAATGCTATGGATAAAGGAGTTTTTGATACGGTCAAGAACCACAAAAAACAACATGATGATGATGAGGATGATGAGGATGATGATGAAGACCCTTCTGCTGGACCAAACCAGGGTAAAAAGACAAAGAGGAGAAGAACTAAAGAGTCAAAGTCTTCTATGAAACCATCCACCCCCAAGGAAACCTCCAAAGGTAAAGCTCCATTCAAAAGTTCTAAAACCGATAAGTCTGCAACTACATAGGAACCGATTGAAGAACCAATTGCTGAGGTAGCAATGGATGACCTAGAGGCCAATGCAAATGAAGATGTGGTTAATAAGGCTAACCGTCCTTAAGAATATTTAGCACCAAATACCAACAAACCTTCTAGAGACACTTGGTTCAAACAACCTCCAAGGCCTCCTACTCCTAACCCAAAATGGAACAAGCGTCAAGTTGTAACTGATCAACCTGAACAGCCTTGGTTCAACCACATGGTATCTGCAGCAAAGGATCCTCTAACATTCGATGAATTGATGGCCACTCCTATTGACTTCTCCAAGTATGCTATGAATCGACTCCAGATAGACAATCTTACTCCATAAATCTTAGTAGGACCTGTTTAACTTGCTAAAAGGAACATGCACTAGTAGCATTAAACTTGAGTACAATATGGAAGAGTGCTTCAAAGCATTGACAGACAGACTTGATTGGAAAAATACAAAAGGAGATCGTTGCCCCTTTGACTTGACCAAGCCCCTTCCCTTGAAAGGTTGCCCAGGCCATCTAACCGTTGCTGCCGAATACTTCTTCAACAACGGTTTGGATTTTCTAAAATCATCAAATCCTAAAAAGAAGTACACTACATCTATCACGAAGACCAAAGCAGCTCAGTATGAAATTATAGGAATTGAAGACATGGTCCCTATGCTTTGGAGTACTACAAGAGTGGGGTATGAAAAAGACGCTGAAAAGGGAATCAAGCACTGGGGTGAAAGGCGTAAGCTTTGGTATAGATCTCAGATGAACAAATTTTCCAAACATAATGTCTACTCTACCCAGAAGATTCTAAGTGTGGTGAGTGTGAGTGTCAAGAAACTGCATGGTTATGGTCACTTAGAAGAGATTGCGGTGCGAAGAGCTGATCGACAGGTATACAAGTTTAAAGAAGGTGACTTCGTTGATCTATACTTGAATGACGTTGAAGACATGCTTCTTCTTGCGGTTTAATACAAGTTATTCCAACTTAACAGGAGTGACATTGTTGACTTGATTATGGCCCTTTGCATGTTCATAAGAATTCTTATCATCAAACATCGAGTCAAGGATCTCCAGCTTGGTGTAGAGAGCTACCAAAAGAAGCTTAATATCACCGCACCTCAGAAGACCTTTCCTGAAATCAAATTCAAAGAACTCTACACTCCATCATACAAACCACCAAGGGTAATCTATGAAGACTTGAACAAACAGAAAAGAGTGATGCGGGCTGATGAGTTATACAAGTTCTAGGACAGGACACTCAAGACTGTTCGCGATGAGCTTCATCACAGAATACTCAATTTTTGTTTGGGATACAACAAGGAGATGTCTAGGAGAAAGTGGACGGCTATTGACAAGAGGAGGTCGAAGCTTATGGTCGAACTTATTGACAAGCAGATGCAAGAAAGAAGGATCATAAGGAATCTGGAAAGATTGGTGGGTGCTTAGGAACTCGAGATGGACTACAAACTGATGACACGAACCGATTGATCGTCAGGTCCAATCTCAAATCTTATCTTGTGAAAAATGTGAATATGTAGCTTTGACTTGTAAAATAGGCAAGTATACATAGTGTTTGAGTATGAATTTTCTAGAATTTTTTAATAAATTGAAAAAATTTCAAATTAACGTACTCAACACTATCTATAATACCCTCTTAAATTGAGGGGGAGCATTAAAATGTTCCTAATAAGGCTTGTTAATAATCGAAACATTTCTCTCCCTAAATATTTTTTCAAACATATTTGAATCAATTGATATCCAAAATATAAAGAGATTTAACATTTTTTATTAGGGGAGAAAATGTGATTAAAATATATGGCTAAAGATGTTATCTTAAGGACTCAAGTGTGAGATTCACCCTTCATGTGCTAAACGCTTTCGAATGTCGACGCACGTGTTGAGGGGGAGCATTTCTGAAAAGTAAAAACAATCAAGGTATAAATGGTTTGACTTATGTTACAAGTACCTTGATTGAGTTTTTTCAAATGGTTTTAAGGCTGAGAACAATACCAAAAGACCGACCATGTTTGTAATTAATTGGAGTTATAAGGTGGTTAAAATTAGGTATTTGTTCCCATGATCCATCCAGAACCGGAGGGATCTAACCAGGGACATACCATTAGATAGAATAGAAGTCCTTAGGTATGATACAAAAGGAGTAAAAGTGAGAAAGGGAAAAATGCAGACTAAGACAGAGCTGACACTTGAACTAACCCAACAAGGTGTTAGTGATAAAGTCTTGGTAAGCATTGAAGGGGTTGAAGAATTAAAAAGAAATGTAAAGATAAAGGGTGAAAAGAAAGAAGCCCTCCTTACACTTAGGCGGAAACCGGGTCAATACATATGCTATTAGAAAAACTAAGTTGTTGTCTGGTATTAAAGATAGTCTTCGTTGACCCAATGATGCAATACACAATCCTTCCCAGCCACTCAAGGTCTATCAAAAGACTCTTGTTTCATTTTTATGGAAATTAAACACATTTCTATCGACTTTCTCACTCCGAGTTAGTTGATATTGAAAAGGTGGCAGTTTGCTCCATCCTCCGATTACTAAAACCAAAGTGTACTATCGATTCTAGAGCCATAAAAGAGATCATCCATAAATCTCATTAGGACACTTATCCAAAATATATCTGTTGATTCACACAATGTGACAACAGAAATCGTATTGAGAGCCTACGAATTAGTCTTGTAATTATTGCCGATACATCTGAGTGATATTAAAGGTTATCACAGTGATGATGAAAATCCTTCTAGAGCCAACATCAAACAAGCTATGTGGTAGGTGACTTGTGAGCTCCTATACAAATCAAACTTGTGATAATGGATATTGATTTGGTCCAGCTTATGAATTGACGAATGAATTTTGAAAAGGATAAAAATGTTGGTGTGTTATAAAAACCATTTTCATCTTAACACACCAACTGATTTTCCTAAATCAATTTTCAATCTTATGTCCATGGGGAAGCTCACATGGTATCTAGACATAGGAAAGTTGAACACGAATTGACGACTTAATCGGGAAGACGGTAACTTACCGATTCACTCTTACCATGTTGTCTGCTTTAAGACGCTATGGTAATGAGAATGCCTAGTGCAGCTGCAAAACCCTGTCAAGGAGATTCTCTTGAATTCTACCTGATCATAGGTGATGATATCAAATAACGTCACCTTTATAGCATCATTTATCCTATGTAAATAACCCATTTTGTATAATTATTGCAAGAATTGTTACTTAATCATTTATATTTAAGAATTGCAGTAATTATGGAGTACTTGGTGAAGATTACCAAAAAGCACGTTTCTGGAGCTAAACAAAGACTTTGCACGATTATATTTCATGTCATCCTATAAGCTGTATCCAGCATAAGATAGATGACGGCATATCTGTGCCTGCCCTTCACAAGAAACCAGGAAGCTACAAAGTCCAATACGCCATATTCAAGAGACCTCTATACGCCGTATTTAATATAAAGTAATAAAATATTATGAGATATCGACGGTGTGGTCCCTACTCCAAGAAACCCACCCGATAGGCAGATATCTAACTTTCTCGATACGCCTTATGAAACATTAATTCCATACATGTATTAATTGTCAAACTTAAAAATGGATTTTCAGTGTGCTTGATCATATTTTCAATACCTTAACCACAAAAGTCGATTTTTAGGAGACAAGAAGAGCAGAAGAGGTCAAGCAAAGCTACTAATTCCATAGGAAACACCTTGTAATCTCCTATACACTTGTAATCATTTGATTTTTGGTATCATTCGTTTACCTCGGTTAGTTTACCTTGGTTAAATTATTACTCTTGTATTGATTATGATGATTAAGGGCCAATACCCTTGGGTATTAGCCATGGTTATGAAGATTTAAATGTTTGGTTTGTTTATATCGAATGCTTAATTTATCGTTAATTGCATGTTTATGTTTATCAATTCATACTTGTTTGTGTGCTTTTGTATATGACCTATCATTCAACTAGATCTAGTGATACCGACCAAGTTAGCTAGATGCCAGGATGGCTCTTCATATAGTGATTTATATATCTAGATCAATAGGACCACAATTAATGCCCTATCTTTACCTTTGGGATATGTGAACAAGTTGGACTAGCAGGTGACCTAGGATCAACAAATAACGTACTAATTCTTTTGGTAAAGACTTGGACAGTAGACTACTAGAATATAAGTTGCCATTAAGCAGTAAGAGGGTAAAGTTTCTATGAGCTAGGGTTTAAAAAGATCACCATTATTATTCTCCTAAGATAGATCATAATCAGTAAATATGATGCTTTATGCGGATGCATTTAATTGTGACAGAATTCTACGTGTCTAAGTTTTAGGAAGAAGTCCCGCCTAAATCTAGGAATGATATGCCGCCTCGAGATAAGCATTCATTGCACTAAATAAACAAACCAACATTTTAATTGGATTAATCATGGTTAATACATTTTTCTTATATTTGGCTAGAATGCTCTTTTATCTTTTGTCTGTCTGGCGTGTGTTATTGTGACTTAAATTGATCTAAGTTACCACAAAACCTGTGCCATTCTCTCAGGCTGAAAACTCCCCTTTTATCCGTTAGAATTAGGATTAACATAGGTATAGCATAGGTTTAACATAGAATAGAATTAATATAGTTTCCATTAACTTAGTTTAGTTAACCAAAATATTGATAAAATAAAATATTAGTTCTCGCTCTTAGTGATCGACACCCTACTTACCACGAAACTCCATCTAATCGGGTACACTGCCCGTTAAAGTGTTGTTTTAGGTAAAGTCGGCAAAATATAAATTTAAAACTTGAAAACATACATAACACCTACACGACAACACCAATCAAGTTTTGGGTGCCGTTTCCGGAGAGTGTAATTTTAATCTTGACTTTTATTTAATATTTTGGTTATTAACATTAGATTAATCTAACCCTTATGATTAGTGTAATTTAGATTAGTGTAAAATTCTGTATATTTGTGTTTTATTGTTTGTTTGCATATTGTGTTTGGGTAATACAGTGTATTCAGTATATTAAACACGGCGTATTAAGCTATTTGACAATTTTCTTTCCTAGCAAATCTATTACAGGTAAAAAATAGAAGACCCTAACATTACCATGAAAGAGTATATCAGGCTTGAGGAAGAAAAAGCTCATAGGCATGGTAAGGTGTATAACTGGGAAACTGCTACATATGGTAGAATCTGGTATGACGATGACGTTCACGACCTCAGATCTATTGAAATTGAATTCCCAGCTATAGTCTTTAATGACAAGTTAATGTCTGAAGTAGCACTCTCGTGTGAAACCACGGTAAGTTTTCTTGACGATAATAAAATTGAATTTAGAATATCGTTTGACGAATCCGACGATGAAGATTACACGGTGATTTATGACAAAAATTCATTTTCTTATAAAATAATTTTTGTCGACGATTTGAAAATGGATTTGGAAAATGATAATGATAAAGTCAATATGCCTTCGTTTCCATCACCCGAGCTTATGGTCAGTTATTTTGATGATTTTAACTACTTTAAAGATTTTGAGAAAGAATTTCCAGCCATTGTTTACAATGATGCTCTAACGTCTAAATTAGATTTTTTAAATGAACCTACTGTAAGCCCTCAACATATCGATGAATTTAATTTGAAAGATGAAACATCATTGTCCGAATATGATGAAGAGGAACAAAATGTTTTATACTTTTATGATCTATTTCCTTTTAACGTAATTTATCATGATGATTCAAAATCAAATAAGGACAATGATGATAAGAAAATCGATATCGAACAGCCTTCGGGGGATATATCTGTCATACCGTCACCTAATGAGATAAATACCGATTTTGGTGCCTATGCACAAGGGTCAAATAAGCTTTTGAAAATAAGTCATGATACATCAAGTAAATTTTTCAAAACTGAGATTTTTATCAAGGAATTAAATATCATGACTTGAAATTATATTCACGAAGGGAAGCCATTAACTTTCATAACTAAAAAACTATGTGTGCCATTTGACATTCCTTTCGACCCCAAGCGGTTTTATAAGGATTGTGTTTAAACAGGGAAGTTACGGAGGCCAATGTACGTTTTCTTTACTTTGTTAAATTTAGAAAAAAAATTGGTCTCCAAGAATGGATACGACGTATTAGTGTAATAACTATATGCCGTATCCACTGTTTTTTTAACATAAGTTAACTAATTCAACAACTTTGCCCAATACGGCGTATTGGACAAAAACCAATACGGCGTATCAAATTAGGTTATAAAAACCCAGCTGATACGCCAGGTAAAGTTTTACACACACTTTCACACTCTCAAATTTTAACCGCACAAATCTTGGAGATTATTTGTTAATACAAATAATGTCTAAAAATGTTATTTATATTTTTTGACCTCTCAATGTTTTGATAATAACAAAATGTAAAAACGTTTACAAATTATTAATCGTAAAATTCCATTTCTAAGATTAGTAATCACTTAAGCTATGAACAAACAAATCATTAAGCATGATTAGTGATCAAGAAAATGTTTTTCTCTTATCCATCACATTTTTACAAATGAATTTCACAAAAATAATTATACAAAACATTTTCTAATTAAAAGAAAAGTTTTATTAAAAACTTAAAATTTGAAATTCAAATTTTCCCTCTAAAATAAAAGGTTCCATACCAGATACAACATTCCCCATAAAAAGACAAAAACAGGAGCGTAGTCTACTGGGAGCCCCCTTATAGGCCTGGCGGCCCCCAAATATATTTGGGACCGCCGGGACCGCCCCCAGTGACCGTTAGGTTTTTCCTGCCTATAAATATTGCTCTATTCCTTGCAGAAAAACACACCTCTTAGCATGAAATTTTCAGATAACTTTGTCTCTCTAAATCTGCTTTCTCTCTCTAAATCTCTTGATCACTAACACTCTTAGATCTTGTTTCAAGTGATCTAATCTCTTCTTCTCATCTCTTCTTTCTCATTTAAGTGCAAGGGAAGAACATTCGTGTTCGCCAAGAAACGAATTGTTATTTAGTGATCTCTCCCCTCTTCTTCTAATTATCAAATCTATATTATAATTATCTTGTGTATTTTTGTGATTAGAATTGTGTGTAAATCTGATAGTGTAGATCTAGTGATTGTGTATTGATTGTGAAGTGGTAGATTTGTTCTAGCTAAGATTAGGACTCGACATTTAGCTTAGTGTCAAGAAACAACGTAAGCGATGTGTAAAACTGATTTCTCCCCTAAAGAGAGCTTGTTGACATAAGAAATTTCGAGTATGATACTCAAGGAAATGGAGTAGGAGAAAGTGCTTCTATCAAGAACCACTATAAAATCTTGCGCCTTGTTTTATCTTCATTTTCTTATCTCTTCATATTATCGTCATTGTTATTTAGCTTTATTTAGATTATTATAATTTTGTATCTATTGATGAAATTGGTTAAACATATAACTCGAATCTAAATATTTTGAAAGCAAACTTTTAAAACGTAAACGAACTTGTAAACTATTCAATCCCCCTTCTAGTTTCCACAATTGGTATGAGAAGCCAAGGTCACTCAAGATTTTTAAAATACACTAAATTTTAAAGCTTGGATCGATCTATGAATTCTGACAAATATCTAGAAGGGCAATCTATGCAAAGACCACCACTTTTTAAAAGTGATAGTTTTATTTATTAGAAAAATAGATTCGAGACATATGTGAAATCAAAAGATCTTGATCTTTGGCATGTTATTACCAACGGTGATTTTCAACCTATTCAACAAAATCCAGAAACCAAATTAGATGAGGTTATCCCTTTTGAAAAACAAAGCGATGATCTTAAAAAGAGACTTGCGAAAAATAACGAAGCTAAAATGGTTATTTATAATGCTTTGCCTAGAAAAGAGTATGAAAGAATTTTCATGTGTAACACGGCAAAAGAAATTTGGAAAACTTTGTTAATCACCCATCAAGGTAATAATCAAGTCAAAGATAATAAGATCGACCTTTTGGTTCAACAATATGAACAATTCGTCATTTCCGAAGACGAATCTATAGATAGTGCTTTTGCTAGATTTAACACTATTATTACTAGTCTAAAAGCTCTTGATGAAGGTTATTCTAGCAAGAATTATGTTAGGAAGTTTCTTAGGGCTCTACATCCTAAATGGAGAGCAAAGGTCACAGCGATTGAAGAGTCGAAAGACTTAACGTCACTATCTTTTGATGAACTTATCAGGAACCTCAAAGTTCACGAAATGATCATCAAGAAAGATTACGAAATAGTCAAATAAAAAGTTGAAAGTAAATATCTTGCTTTAAAGGCTAAGAAAGAATCTAGTGATGAAGAGTGTTTGACTTCTGGAAGTGAAGACGAAGAGTACGCCATGGCGGTAAGAGACTTCAAGAAGTTATTTAAAAGAAGTGGTACATTCGTGAGACAACCTCAGAATGACAAAAACATATTCCAACGAAGCCGTGATGACAAGAACAGTAAAAGTGATAGAAAATGCTTTAGATGCGGCGACCCGAATCATCTTATTGGAGAATGTCCAAAACAAATGAAAGACAAAAACCAAAGAGCTTTTGTCGGAGGCTCTTGGAGTGACAACGGTGAAGAAGATGATGAGAAGGTCAAAAATGAAACGTGTCTCATAGCTCAAGCATCAAGTGATGTATGTTTCGAATCCTTTTAGTTTAGTGATGAAAACTCGTCAATAGATGATTTAGTATTAGATAGTGAATATGATAAACTATGCAAAATGAGTTTAAAGATAATCACTAAAAATAAAAGATTAAAAGCCGCTGGAAATAGTTTAGAAAAAGAACATAATATTCTAAAAGAAAAAGTGTCTACACTCGAGAAAAATAAGGGAGTTGATCTCGAATGTGTAAAATGTCATATGCTTAAAACTAAAAATGAAAAGCTTAAAGAGGAAGCTCTTAAACTAACCAAGTTTGAAAAGAGCACACATTGCTTAAATGAAATGATACGTAATCAAAAACCCTCCGGTGATAAGTTAGGTTTAGGGTTTAATTCATGTGAAGCATCATCTAGTGGAACTAAGGAATAAATTTTGTGAAAGCTCAGAAAAAGGCATCCTCTGATGGAGGTCCCATAAATATGGGCGGCCCCCTTAGTATGTCGGCGGCCCCGAAAGCAATTATGGGACCGCCACCAGTGGTTATGCCTGTATCTGAGAAAAGTGTGTCTTTTCAAAAATCTATCTTGGGTCCTAGACCAAAACACATAATAGTAAACAATGTCAAAGTTCCTGTTTCTAGTGATAATGAAGTTAAACAATTTTATAAGCCATTGTCAAAACCCGAAGTTGGATTTTTAAAACCTAATTTTGATCAAAAACTCCTCCACCTAGAAGAGTCATCAATAATTATTCTCGTCCTAAAACACCGCAACCAAAAAGATATAACAACCTGTAATTTTACATCAATGCAATATCTACTTATTATATAATATATCACTTTTTCAGGGAAATTTTTCGCTTTATTACATTACTTTCATTACCAGTATCTCAATATGCAACATAGCTTGCATATCTAAAGTAAACGAGCTCACACAACCTACCTATGACAAATCCTATCTTCATATATGTCAAGAAAACATCATAACATGTCAAGTCAATATCATAATATCATTTTTACAGAGTACATTACTCATATAATGTACCATCTGCAATGTTATATCAAAATGGGCTTTAAACCGTTATTGTATACCACTAAACCCTAATTCCATGAAGAGTTAACATCTAAAATGAATGTACAAGCTACAAAAGCATATGTACAAGTAACATAACATCTCATTTGAAATATAAACTCCCTCTAAGTCAAAGTACAAGTCTTTAAAAGCTCAATATACAAGTCATTAAGAATGATCTCCAAAATAGCCGTTTTACCTATGTTTTCATTCTAGTTTCTTCACCACCACTTTTGTACAAGCTACTACACTCAATATACAATGTGTAAACCCTATATATTCTATTCATAAGCTCTCATACATGATTTTACACTCAAAACCCTAATTCAAAACCCAAAAACCTTAACCCGAGCAAAATACTAAACCATGGCCCGTTTCTTGCTTTTTATCCGTCTTAAACCTCAACCACTACTCAAATAAGTTGTAATTACCTAAATTACAATATTACAAATCTCATTCCATCATCATTTCATCATTATAACCACAATGTACAAGAATTAGATCGAGAAAACCCTAATCGAACCGTAATTGCAAAACATGACCCGTTTACTGATTTTCACCTATTTTGATCATGAACCATTAACCAAATTATGATCTAAGCTCTTAATACAATCCTTAAGATCATTAATCCACCCTTATCTCTCTAATGTACATGAAAAAGAACCAAGAAAACCCTAAACCCGTGACCTATTTTACTCATTTTTGCCCATTTTAAACCCGAACCACCTATCAATTCTTGTTAATAATCCTTAATATAAGTCTTATGATCATTAATCTATCATTTCTAATCAATTGTACTCGAATTATAAACAAGAAAACCTAATTCGTGCCCTAGGATACCCGTGTACACTTTTCTTTCATTTTAACCCATTTCAAGAGTTCATATTGCATCCAAGCACCTTGATGATGCACCTACTTTAGCTCAAGCACCTCCCTAAGCAGCTTACCCACCTACTTAACCCATTTCTTGGCTTTAAAAAGCTCCACATCTCCCCTTTTTTAACCATGGCAGCCGTGACCTCAAAACAACCACAAACACCTTCATGATAAGTTTCTAGCATACATAACTCACCCATATCTCTTCCAACTCAGCCCCTAGCATCTCCACATAACCCCCAACCTGTCCTAAGCTTGGGCACTAAGTTTCTTGGTCCCCCCCTTTTTAAACTACAAACACAATTAACAAAACCAAAAAAAACACAACCCCCACTACACCACAAACCCCCCAACACTCATCCCACCAAAACAACCCACTAACCACTATTTACCACTCCTACACAACCCCTCTATCCACCACACACACCATTCCCTCATCTTCTACCAAAACACTTTACCTCTCAACCCTACACCAAAATTCTAAACCCCTTCCAAATCACACCCCTTAACACATCACAACCACCCATACCACCCCCAACATCATAACACACCATCCCACTCCACAATAACCCTAAAACACCCCACCCACAACCAAAACCCAAAATCACCCACTACCCCCCCCCCCGTAACCCCCTCTCCCCCCCCACCAAACACTCTAAAAAACAACTCAACCCTCACACCCAATAAAAATATATAGACCCACGTTCACATCACTCACTCACTACTACCACCCCCATCCACGACGATATAGATATAGAGCGAGCATATATAAACCCAACATACACATACAATACTTAAAAAATACAACCAAAACCCTACCTCGATTTATAAAACACCCACCAACCTCCCCTAATATCTAATCTCTCATACACTAAATGTTAATCAGTGTGTGTGTGTGTGTGTGTTAGTTAGTGCCCTTCATTGTTTAGGTCTCTTTTGTGTTGTGTGTCTATGTAGCTCTAGTTATCACAATGTTAAAGGCATGTCAACAAGCACTATAGATGAAACAAGCTCTCATCGACTACGACGTACGACTCGATGACGTTCCCATCATGTGCGACAACAAAGGCGCTATTGACCTTAGCAAAAACCCGGTGCAACATTCTCGTACCAAACACATCAAAATACGTCATCACTTTCTTCGTGATAATGTCCAGAAAGGATATATCTTAATCGAAAAAGTGCCGTCTGTCGACAACATCGCCGATATTCTTACTAAACCCCTTAAACGTGAATCGTTTAACTATCTACGTCTTGGTTTAGAAATGATGGAACACATTCCATAAACCTTATGTGTCCGCTTCTCCTTCTTCTAGTTTCGATTCTAGTCCGTTTTCCATTTTGTATCGTGACAACTTAAATACTTTATCCGAAGTACTTTAAGCACCTTTAATTCGTGAAATGCAAATTAAAACGTCACTCCTCTTCGTAAAAATTTTGTCAAAAATAAGTCCAAAACACTTGACTGAGGGCGGGCCCCTAATATATTTGGGACCGCCAGGAGATATGGGACCGCCATCAGCAGATCATAAAATGGAACACTTACATAAAAAAATTTCAAAACAAAAAAAACAAACACCCCCTTATGTGCTGCACTCGACGAACACAATCCAAAACCCACCAAAACTCAAATTCAACCATTAAAACATCAATTGAGATCAAATCAACACTAATAATCAATCCTAATATCACAAAGATCATCAATTGTAAGTCATTTCATCCATTTTCTTTTAATTTGAGTCTAGGGTTCATGATGAACACCAAAAATTGAAATTAGGGATTTTTGGTTTTTTCTTTCAATTTTGAACAATTAAGTGTACTAGGATACTATATATAACTAATAAGCTTCCCGTAGATATTGGATTTGCATTCAATAGTGAATCTGTTGAAAAATTGATTTTGAACCAAAACCCCAATTTTATTTTCAAATCACTCACGTTAGGAACATAATAAAAATGTTATTATGCATTGTTAATCCAATACAAAAACGTTTTCAAACACATGCATAATGATCTCATGAAAAAATTTCGAGATACATAATTCATATGTATTTTTCGACTTGTTTGGATGAGCAAACAAATTAAGGAGCGTTTGGGTTAACTCTTAGGATGTTATACTTAGGTCGAGTTGATCTTTGCTCCACATTTGTTGCATATAGGCACACACTAGGCACGAACTCAAAACATCAAAACAAGTATAAGCGATTCAGATATGGTCTTGTTTATGTCTTTTTAGGTAACAATGCCTCGAGTTACCGGTCTAGATCATCAAAAGACACGAAACTACATACCCCTAATATCAAATGAATTTAATCAACCTTTACTAAACACAATGGCAAATCTTGAAAAATGATGTTTTTCATCGAAGGAAGGGTTGTAAGTTCAAACTTTAACAAACTATGAGTCACATTCGGATAAGTTTGAGTCCAATCGGCTTTTGATTGATGTTAGACATTAAACTGAACAAATTATACCTCAGGATTTGTACTTTGAGTTTTATTGTCAACTCACCCCTTTTCCACCTTAATATCGAGGGGTCAATTTGTTGTCAACTTCGTCATTCAAAATAAGTCATTCTCCCTCACTCTTGAGGAATTCGGTCAAATTCTGAAAGTCCCATTCAAAGGTCAAGCCTCCATCACTAATGTGGTCTCTTGACCATTTGTCAGTAAGGTTCCATGTAGAGGTCTTTATAGAACGCTAACCTCCATCTCCAAGAGTTCATTAAGTCTCTTATTTAAATTCCTCGGACAAGGTCAAAGAGACTCGTACAAAAACATAGAAAAAACTATTGTCGTAGGTAAAACAGAATTTTTTAACCCGAGAGATTCAAACTCATATGAAACCTTGGGTTGATATTATTTGTGAAAAATTCCATTTATCTTGGAGGAATATGGTTTATGTCTCTACTTGTCTTTGTCCTTGCTTTATTGTATTGAGACATCCACTCTTTATAACCTAGCATTTTTCATTCTCAAAAGAATGGAAAAGACTCGATTCAAACCAAAGGAACTCTTACCTTATGGAATGCTCTTGACTAGGTTATTCAAATATGTAGTATCCATCTCTCTTGAGCTAACTTTTGATCATTATCTCTCACATGACCGGGGCATGAAAAGACCTCGTGAGTCAAATGCTAGTTCCTCTTCCACCACTCTAAATCCACCTTCCTTATCTCTCCAAATTGATGTCATGGTTGATGATAATGATAATGAATCATTTCATTCAAATTCTTCGTCTCATTCTTAACATATCTCTTCTACATCAAATGTTGATTCTATAGTCCGTTAAAACCCCCCTCATGAAAGTTATGACTTGAACACCCTTCTATCTGAAACCATAACTCTTCAAACTCAACAATGGGATGCTCACCGAGACGGGTTAAGGTCAATTAGACAAACTCTCAAGAACATAATGGGAGGAAAAAGGAAGTGAAGATGGTGGTATAACTTCTAAGAGATTATTACTACTATTATTTTCTCTCTTAAAATACATTATTATCTCTCTTATTACTATTAGAACTAGAAAAATGAATGGTGACTTCCAATTGTTAGGATGATCTTTAAATTTTTTTTATCCGATTAATGCTTTGCTCGTTAACAATTTGTGTTAATATTGCATGCTTCTTATGTGAATTTTCTTAAGACTTACTGAAATTGCATGCTTATGATTAATGATTGATGCATTGTTAATTTAGACTTACTTGATTTCTGACTAACATGAGATGTGATACTTCTGAGGGAGAATTTTAGGAAAAATCTGTTCTCTCCAAAAAAACGGCCCCATAATTCATCAGGCAGCCCCCTTATCAATACGGGACCACCCAACGATATGGGACCGTCGACAAGAGGGAACAGAAATTTTGAATGTTTCTCTTTTTCTGTATCTTTGACCACCCTAGTCCTAGGATCTTGCTGGGAATTTATCTCTTTGAGCCACATAATTTACTTCAATCTTCATCGTCAACACCCTTGCGCTTTGCCATTTCCTTTATCTTTTCGATTATTTAAATCCTTCAATCAGCTTCCTCATCCCCATTCCTTGCCTCGTATCTCTTCTCCACCCAAGATGTCTTGCTTAACAATTATCATCCTTAACTTTTCTAGAAAACCAAGGATTGTCGGTAGTCAAGTATGATGTGAAAGACAACTCTACCAAAATCATCAATGACTTGTCATAATGGACTCACCACCACACTCCAAGAAACACTCCTAACTCTTTCTCACAAAACTATCGACTACCCATAAAGAGATCAGTATCATTAATCAACTCCACAACATCTCCACACTCATCGATTCTCAAACTCCTACACAACTATCCCCACCACACCCATTAGTTCATCCTCCCTACTATTGCTAAGTTGGGTGTCATGCTAGTTGTTTTGGTCATTGTTGTAGGTACACCACCAACCACTTGAGGAATGAAATTAATTTCATTCAATTCCTTGTCACCCGTCTCATACCCTAATCACAAGTCCATCACATAATGATTATCTCAATTATTTCTCAGCATTCTCACTCTTCAATTAATCACTCCCAAATGATTAATTTGCTCAAATAAATGTTGACTACCTTTTGGGTATCACATCTTATGGAGTCAAGAATTATTAACTAGTTTCCCTTTATCGAATGCTCTAATTATGTTATGATTAGGGTATGTTTTCTTTTGTTGTTCATCATATCATTGCTTATATGGCTATATATGATCTTTCTAGGAATTTGAATGAACTTTATTTATGAGTCTCTTGATATATTTGTCATGCTATGTTGGTTTGCACTTGTATCTTTAACTTTGTTTTGTAGCAAACAATTTATTGTAAGATCGATCCCTTGGTGCCCCGAACAAGGGGGAGCTCACATCAAGGGGGAGTATTTAATCTTCGATTTCTTTCTCTCTTCTTCTAATTCGACGATCAACCTTTTTGATTCGACAAAAAAGGTGGGAGAAATTGAATTAAACTCATTGTAATTTATAATTCGATTTTATACTAAATCGAGTTTATATTTTGTCTCATCAAAATGGGGGGAGTTTGTTACTACTATAATGTCTAAAACATTAGCTTATATATTTGATCTCTTCGTTGTTTTGATAATAAATCAAAATGTTGAAAACGTTTACGATAAAATTAAACGTTTTAATTTACTAGATCGTAAATTCTATTTCTAAGATTAATCACTTTCTGGTATGGATAAACAAATATCACTTAACTTGATTAAGTGACTCAAGAAAAATATTTTCTTAAACCTTTAACATTTCTACATAAAAGTGTATTTACTCAAAAATATATACACAATATATTATTTCATAAAAGAAACATTTATTAAATTTATTTAATATTTGATAAATAGATTTTTCCCCCCAAAATGGAAGGTTCCAAAACAGATAACAACTTCCCCACTAAAGGACAAAGAGAGGAGCGTAGTCTACGGTGGCCCCCCTTATAGGCCTGGCAGCCCCCTAATATATTAGGGACCGCCGGGACCGCCGCCAGTACAACGGCTCTTTTTGCCCCCTATAAATACTGGGTCGCCCCATCTGAAAAACTGAACATCTATAACAACCCAGAATTTTCATCAACCTATTTTACTATGATCACAATTGTACGGGGAAATTTTTCGCTTTATTACATTACTTGCATTGTCATATTCTAATATTAATGTAATTTGCACTATCTAAAGTAGACGGAGCTACGCAAACCTATCTATGGCAATCTATCTTTCATATTGTCAAGCAAACATCAGACAATATGTCATAGTCAATATCATCATATCCTTATTACAAAGTTAATTTATTCCTATAATGTACCATTCCAATGTTATATCAAAACAGGCGTTAAAACGTTATTGTATACCTCTAAACCCTTACTCTGGATGATTTAATATCTAAAGTGAAGTACAGCTACTAACGGCATATATATAGTATTAACATTTCATTTGAAATCATTAAACTCCTCCAAGTCAAGTACAAGTTTTCAAATCACAATGTACAAAGTCATTAATGCATGACATCTTAAATAGCCGTTTTATCCTCCGTTATTATTCTAATTTCTTCACAATCACTTGTGTACAAAGTTACTATACTCAATAATACAATGTGTGTAACCCTAATATAATTCTATTCATAACTTACATACACATTTTTACTCTTAAACTCAAATTCAAAACTCAGAAACCCTAACCCGAGCTAAATACTACACTAGACCTGTTTCGTTCGGTTTTTTATCCTCACTTGTAACTTAAACAACTACTTCAATATAAGTTGTTAATAACATAATTACAACATTTTCAACCACATTACTTCTTCATTCACATATTAACAACAGTGTACAAGAAATAAATCTAGAAAACCCTAATTGTGCCCCTTATTAGAACTTTAGACCCGTCTTACTCGTTTTTGCCCATTTTAACCCGAACCACCTCATTCAAATTCTTGTTATTAATCCTTAATACAAACCTTACAAACATTTAACTCTCATCATTTGATCATGTATACGAATTACAAACTTGAAACCCTAAAAAGCCCTAATGTACCCGAAAATTAAAACCTTTACATTTGATCCATTTGAAGTTTTTCTTCAATCCAAAGCAACCTGTATGACATGATACTTCATCCCCTAAGCTGTTACAAGCACCCTCCTTGTAATCCTTGGTCACTAAATGTGCGCACATGACTCTATTAGTTGGGCCATTTTTCTAGCCGTGGACACAAACACCCCTAAAAAACCTTCCACCTTGCATACCTTAGCCTCCATAGCCCCTCATACTCATCATTAGCTTCTCCTCATCACCCTCTAGCCCTTACACACGGTTCCCATATCAAGATCATAATGCATTACTTTGGCCTTCAAGTCATTTGACTTAATAGAACCTTAAACCGTTTCTTTTTCTACTCATCCCCATTTCCTCCTTATAACATATCATAGAAGCATTACTTTGCTCAATATGAATTCTAATAGATCCTAAGAAGTCCCAAGAACAGAAGTGAAGCAAAAGAAACCAAGAAAAGAAGCCCGGGAGTCGTTATTCTAGGCGTACGAAGCTAAAAGTCCTGATTTCAACCCGTTTTCAAGCTATAAGCTCAAACCCAGGTTCTAAGGATTATAATTCTGCTCCTACACTCTTATAATGTTCATATGATCATACATAAACTCTTGTTAAAGTTTCATAACTCAATTCATGCTCATTTTCCATTTTGATCCAAAACCGTACACCTAAAACCCTAATTTCGCGTTTTTCTTAAAACTAAATGTTATAATGGTTAAATATTGTTATAATATATCCTAGCATGCTTAACTAATGTTAAAATAACCACTTTATTGATTATTGAAGGAATTTGAACTTAAAACCCGCGCGTTTACGTTTTGAAACCCTAATTTGACCCGTTTTGCTTCCTAGCCTAACGAATCGTTATTTTAAACTTGCGTTACATTAAAACTTCATATTTTAGTTTATTATAACTTATAAATGTCTTTTGAAAAAAAAAATGTTAAATAAGCTTGCATGGCATTTGGACATTTGTTTTTTGTATTATATCCATGACACGAGGTATATAATCATAACTTTTCTAAAACTTATAACTAAAGGGGCTGAATATGTCATTTTATCAAAGTTATAACTATAGGGGTCTATTATGTCACTTTTCAAAGTACAAGGTTTACTTGGTATATCTTTTAAACTTGAAGGACCAAACTCGTAAAAGTGCAAACTCCGAGGGTATATTTTGCCACTTTTCAAACTCAAGGGTCTAAAATGTAACATTTTGAAAAAGTATAAAATCATGTTTAAAACCTTACAAGACATAACTTTAATTAACGCTTCTCGTGCTTAACATTTCCAGAATGTTAAAACGCTTAAAACCGATTATATCATATCACAATACTAGGGAGCTTCATATTAAAGGGTTTCATCTTGGTATTACGTTCTGACTGAGTTGTTGGGTTTACGATTTAAAGTGCCCTAGCTCCTCAAACGTTTACTGAATGACCTCTGAATTATGATGGCCCGAACGGTGATACAATAATTCCAAACTTTCCAATCAAACTCATAACAATATTAAACTCTTAGAACCAAAGTTCTAGAGGACAATATTCCTAAGACTTGACATATTATCCCAGGTTACGTGTGACGAAGCCATTACTTTCATTTCATATACTTTTGCCATCAATCAGATTCCCAGTACTGTTAAGGTAAGTTCATAGCCTCGCTTTTTAATCTCTTTAATGTTTTCATAAACCCGCGAGGGGGATACATGCTTGTTTACATACTCGTTTATCTTATAACTAATGTGATTACTTTTCAAAGACTTAATGAATTCATAACCCCATATTTCCATTTTTTGAATACTTTATAAACCTGTGATACCTGCTATAAACCATGAATACAAGTGTTTTCTAAATGTATGCTATCCAGATATGTATGATATCCAGATATATTATTGTCTAAGTAGCTTCCAGTGCCATTATTTCCATATCATGAACCATTAATTACTTGCATTGCGAGTGAACGCGAATATTGTGAATAGATCTATTGGGGGTGACGGCTCCCGTTTGTATACCCATGCTTGGGGTAGCCAAACGCACTATATTTGTCCTAATAGGTAACCTTGGCAAGTTACCTTTTCCACGGGGACATCTGTCCCTAACCAATATCACTACGGTGATCTTCCCTGTTAACGTATTGGTGTCATGAGCTTAGATGCAATAATAATGTTCCCCATGATAATTGTCCCTGCAATGCCAATATTTCCATTATAACTTGTATTCAACTATTACATTTCAAACCTATGAATTTCACTCAACCTTTGTGTTGACCCTTTTTATGCATGTTTATCTCAGGTAATTGAGCAACTTATGGCATGGAGTGGCATGGACTTGAAGATGGCTAAAACTTGTTATCATTCACATTTTATGTTTCTAGATTTTGGGACCTGCCTTTGTAAAACTCTGATTTTAAATGAATGATAACGTATCTTTTAAAAACGTCTCTTTTGAGTCGTTTTCTATGATTGTGTCTGTGATTCATGAAGTAATACCCCAGATTAGCTTCCGCTGCTATATTATCAAAATGGGGGTGTTACAGAGTGGTATCAGAGCTCACGGTTATAGAGAACAAGGGTAAAACCTTAACTATAACTACTTTTCTTTTGCCATCAATGTCCTCCGTGCCACTACATTCCCTGAATTGTGAAGATGCCACTACTTTTTCCGAATAGTATGTAAAAATACATAACTACTATACTATTATATAAATAACTTATGTTATTTACACTGAGTTGTTATACAGAATTATGTCTACTCCCGAATATATCTATCCTATTATTATCCTATCTGATTCCGATGTTGAGGATACTTTTTCCTCTACACATTCTCCTGACTATATCCCGGCTTTATCAGACTATTCTCTGGCTTCACCAGGAAACACCTCTCCTAACTTTTCAGATGATTTAACTAAAGATCTTTTATCCTCACTATCTATCTCACTTTTTCATGATGATCCGTATATGAAGATCATACAAGCATATGATACCATTCCACCACCTCAAGTTATTATTGCTCTACCAGCTATTGTACCTCCACCGATGTTTGATTCCCAAGATTTCTTTCCTCCCGAGAAGATTTCACCACCTAAAGATGCTGAGACACCTGTTGAATCACCCATTCCAATATCTCCATCTTCATCAGTAAGATCTTCATCACCGGTTAGGTCAACTACATCACCACCCGACTATCCCTTTAATGAATCCTTAAATTTTATAAACTAGTTTCCCGGAAAACCAAATTAGAGTGTAATCAGAGTAGCGCAGCAGAAGCATAGTGGGCCCATAACCCTCAGGTCCCAGGATATCCTTCATGATTATGTCCAGGTTCGTCATCAAAAGTCTTCTGAACAAGATCCAAGAACTCAAAAACGACAAGGGAAAACCACCAGACTAGATCTATGTCATTTTATAGAATCCAACCACTAAATGTATGAATAATGACACTTGTCAAAATTTGCTATGTAAATTATATAGACAAGTTATTTATACAGTGGTGATACCATTATACCTTGTTGTTTCATGATACCAATTTTGTATTTGTCTATCCTATATTATAACACCCTGTGTTTTCAAGTCTTTGACGACGTCAATAAATGTACTATTTATTGTTAGTATTGTACGTGTTTACTTTAAATTGTAAACGTTAAGTTAAATCGCGTACGCCAAAAATTAGCGTTCAATATAAACGGGCACCAAACAATTAAATGTTTACATCAAGCAAGCGTTATATAATTATTTTAAGGATAATTATTAACTTTGTTCATTTTATTTTTATCGGATACGTAAAGTGTATACGTTTCGCAATAAATTGCGTTTAGGCACTCCCGGAACCACAAAAAAACTTTCCTACGCTTCAACAAATACCCATTTTTATACCCAATACACAAAAATTACATAAATATATCATGTATATCATTCTTTTGCCGAAAATCTTGCAACATATACAAAGATATACATGAAAAATGAGATAAGCTTGCAACTTGGTCAATTACACACCATACTTCATTATGGCAACACCATACCTAGCATACTTTGACTACTAACCATAACCATGACCATTCCCCAAGACCATACCTTGTCTCTTTGAATACTTGCTTGACTTTTGACCCTTGAAAGTATTATATACATACAAACTAGCTAAGTCTTACAAGTAAAACACTTAGTAATAAAATCAACAAAAACCTTCCTTTTCCTCTCTATATTGCCACGGCAATAAGCAAGCACTCTTCTAAATCCATACAAAATTTTAATCAACCCATACACACTTATACACATCCATTATAAGACATTCTAAGGTGTTTCCATCCATTGAATCACCA
>BQNB010052037.1:5446-22861 GCA_026074375.1 Tanacetum coccineum
AAATTTTAAACATTGCCTTAAAACATAAAAACGTGGCTATTGCCAAAATACTACAACGTTTGGCGTCCCGGTTCGCTCCCGGCGACGATTCCCAGATAATAACAAAATAACTTCCCGGTTAAACGGAAAAGCTTAACGAAACTTTTAAAAATTCATATTACTACACGAAAACGGCTAACTTATTGAACGGAAAATCTCGGGTTGTCACAATGCTTGAATGGGAGAATTTGGATACCTTGTCGAGGTAACTTAAGAAAGTTGATTATGCACGAGTCGTATAAGTCAAAGTATTCGGTACATCTTGGATCGGACAAGATGTACCAAAATTTAAAGAAGTTGTATTGGTGGCCGAATATGAAGGCTGAGATTGCCACCTACGTCAGTAAATGTTTGACCTGTGCCAAAGTCAAGGCCGAATACCAAAACCATCTGGTTGTTGGTTCAACCTGTGATCCTAATATGGAAGTGGGAGAACATTACTATGGATTTCGTTACTAAGTTGCCAAAGACATCGTCTGGTCAAGATACAATTTGGGTAATTGTAGACCGACTCACAAAGTCTGCTCATTTCTTACCAATGAAGGAAACCAACTCAATGGAGAAGTTGACAAGACAATACTTGAAGGAAGTAGTCTCAAGGCATGGAGTGCCAGTTTTGATTATTTCTGATCAAGACAGTAGGTTTACATCTCATTTCTGGAAATCACTGACCGAAGCCCTAGATACTCAATTGGATATGAGTACGGCTTACCATCAACAGACTGATGGTCAGAGTGAGAGAACCATCCAAACCTTGGAGGACATGCTACGTGCTTGTATGATTGATTTTGGGAAAGGTTGGGATAGACACCTACCTTTGGTGGAGTTTTCCTACGACAACAGTTATCACACGAGTATTAAAGCTGCACCGTTTGAAGCTCGCTACAGCCAAAAGTGTAGATCGCCTATTTTGTTGGACTGAGGTTGGAGACACTTAGCTCACTGGTCCGGAAATTGTTCATGAAACAATTGAGAAGATCATTCATATCAAGAAGCATATTCAAGCTGCACGAGATAGACAGAAGAGTTACGCCGACAGGAGACATAAGCCATTGGAGTTTGAGGTTGGAGATAAGGTCATGTTGAAAGTGTCACCATGGAAAGGGGTGATACGTTTTAGCAAGCGGGGGAAGTTGAACCCTCGCTATATTAGACCTTTCAAGATTCTTGATAGGGTAGGAACGCTTGCGTATCGACTTGAACTCCCAGAACAATTAAGCCGAATTCATATCACTTTTCATGTTTCAAATATGAAGAAGTGTTTCGTAGACGAACCACTAGCTATTCCATTGGATGAGATCCATATTGATGACAAGCTCCATTTCATTGAAGAACCAGTTGAAATTATGGACCGAGAAGTTAAACGGCTAAAGCAAAGACGCATTCCAATCGTGAAGATCCGTTGGAATTCGAGACGAGGGCCCGAGTTTACTTGGGAGCGCGAAGACCAAATGAAGAAAAAGTACCCTCACCTTTTCGTTAACTCTTCGTCCACGTCTTAAGCTTTGAGGACAAAGCTTCTTTAACGGGGGAAGAATGTCACACCCCGAGAATTTCCGGTCAATATTTTAAACTTTTCCGATCATTATTTTTGATTTTTATACGTTACGTTTAAATCCGGCAGTTTACCGGGAAGTTAACCCGCGTAAATCTGAAAAACGTCATCGGACGCGTTCCGACTTCGGATTTTGATAAGTTTAGATATTATATGAGTTATTTTATCTTTTCTAAGTGTTTCGTAGTTTACGATCACTCCCGGTATTTATTTTTACGCTTTAACGTTTAAATTGCGTTTTTCGCGTTTTTGACCTAACGGAACCCCGCAGAACCCCGAAAACTCGAAATCTTTTCGTGTAAACTTTAGTTATCGTCCATCTCATGTTCATAAGCCAAAAATTTCGTTCATCCCTCCCCCTCTACTCAAAACACACGCATACACACACTTAAATAAATCAAAGAGCATCTTTTATCCTTATTTTGAATTTTAAAAATAAAACACCATCACATGCAAGATAGTGACACCTTTGTATTCATCTTCCATGCATGAACATGTGATTCTTACACCTCTTTGTCTTCATTCACCCATGAAGGACCACAACTCCACTAAGCATTTGATTTAATTTAGCAACTAGTGATTTAAGCTTGAACCCCCCCCCCTTGTGGCTTGTGTTTGCGTCCGAACCCAACCACATACACATTTGGTGTGTGTTGGTCACTTAGCCATTTGGTTACATATATTTGACTAGTCATGAGCACTTAACCTAGCCTTTTCCTATAAATACCTTGCATTCTCATAACTTAGGGTTTCATTATCATTTCATAGCCTTAAAAATCACAACTCTCTGTTTTTCTCTCCTCTTGCTCACGGCACACACATACATACATATACTTTCCATAGTTTTGATTTCTTTCAAGATTCACTCATTCCAAGTTCATTTCTAAGAACATCTAAGGTGTTTTGAAGTATTGGTTCTTTGGTTTAAAGGTTTTTCTTCAAGATCTAAGTTAGAGTTTCAAGATTTGTTGTTGGGTTTTATAGATCTATTATTTTGGGGTATAGATCTTGTGATTTCTCTACTTGTTCTTCATTCTTGTAAGAATCTTGAATCTTTCTTTGTGGTTTTTCTTATGTTCTTCTTATATGTTCAAGATCTATACATCCATATGTTGTGTTTTAATTTTTAAAAGATTATAAACCAAGAATTTATAAACAATGATGTTACCATTTTTTTTTCACTATTATAAATATTATGGATCTTGGGTGAGATGAGAGTTGAATGAGAGTTGCAACAATAGAAATGAAGGGATTAGGTTAGATTTAGGTGTGGTTTTGTTGTGGATTAGTTGTGAATGAAGATTAGGCTAGATTAGGCACTATTGTGAAGTTTGAGTGTATTTTGATTGTATTTTTGACAAAAAGTGTTTGCTGTCCCGAATTTGTTTTGAGGTTTTGAGCGACCTAAAAATATTTTCATTAGTCGTAAAAGATAAGTTATTGGAGAGCTCGTTTTTCGAATAGATAGTTTTTCATATATCACACATTAAAATTTGATTTAAAACGACCAAGTTATAGCCAAATGAAACTTGAAATATTTTTCGACAAAACCAGATGAATAGTGTGCTGATGTGAATAGTAAAATGAGTTTTCGGACACTTTCAGACATTTTTGGACTTTCTAAACACTAGCGAAACATATAGTAACACATACCTATTGATTAGTATCATTTAAAGACGTCGTTAACATATTTTAGGAAAAGCGAGAAAGTTACTAAAAATAGTAAGTTTGTTAAGCGATTAAGGCTAGTTAGTGCGTTTTGAAAATATGAAAACTTAATAAATATAGGGGACGGTATTAACGTTTTGAAACTAAAAACTTTCCTAAAATAGAAACTTTCTAAAAATAGTAATTTTTGGTTAAACGCCGAAACTTAACGAAAAACTATATGATTTTATTTCGTCATGATTTGATAATCAAACTAAAGCAAACACACATGGATGTCTTTTGGTGATGAACATATTGTGCAATTCTTGGCATACTTTTCGTGTTTTTGAGACGCGTTATTATTCTAGGTCGCGGCTAGATTTCTATATCATCTTTTACTTGCGTGATTATCATTTGCTCATTTTTGCTAAGGTGAGTTCATAGCCCCATGTTTTACTACTTTTACTTTACTATTTTGGGGTGAGAAACATTGCTTGTTTTCAAACTATGGACACAGTTACTTTACGTTTTCTTTTCCTGATTACGTGTTGCCTAAGTAGCGAATAGACCACTAATGCCCGAATTATCATGAACCGTCAATTGCTTAACCGACCGTACTGGTTAAGTAAGCGCGAATGTTGTAAATAGATCTATTGGGACTAATTATCCCTATCCGGGTAAGTAGCGCTTACTAGTTTCGGAGGTCCGAACAAACGGATATATACCATGTCGGAATGTCAATAGGTGATCCTGGTCAGATACCTTTAGGGCGAGGAATACTATTTGGCATATAATGCTTGGTTTTGTCGTTTTGGCTTCGTTTTTCGTCCTTTTCTTAGATATCCGTTCCTACACAACACACTTAGCAAAACAAGCATATATTTGGCATTTTAAGTCCGTTTTTGGTTATTTTAACTTGTTTTTAAAGGTAAAAGGTGTGTGTAATTAAACAGACCAATCCACGTCAAATTTGACGAGCTTACAACAATGGCTTCTGAACACGACAGTTTAGAACCCGTTTCTCAATGATTCATACATGATGATTCATCAGCGGAATCCGTGAATACTCTATCTAAAGGGACTTGGATAATTTGTCCGGGCCAATGTATGAAGAATACTTTGAGAAGAGATCTTCTGAGGTGTCCATCAATTCCGCTGCACAACAAGTTCATGATCATGAAGACTCGACATCTTTAATTATCATTGAAAACCACGAGATTCCTCCTATTATAACTACATCTGACGAACAAACTTCTCCAATATCCATGAACGAGGCTGATGAATTAAATCAAGAAGATTCTGCAGATTTTGATGGTAATACGGTATTTGTTCCATATGATGCTCCAAACTTTGAAGAAGCCGAGTCATCAACAACAGCTCTAGACCCATCAAATATGCATGAGTTCCACCAAGTACAACCCTCAACACATATCTGGACAAAAGCTCATCCTTTGGAACAAGTAATTGGTGACCCATCCAAACCTGTGATGACTCAAAATAGACTTCAGACTGATTCTGAATTATGCATGTATGCATTAACCGTCAGCACTCTCGAACCAAAGAACATCAAAGAAGCCATGTCAGATCACAGCTGGATAGAATCAATGCAAGATGAGCTGCATCAATTTGAGAGACTAGATGTATGGGAACTAGTTCCTAGACCAGATGGAAAGAATATAATTGCTGTCAAATGGATCTGGAAGAATAAAAGTGATGCAGACAACATTGTTATTCGAAACAAATCTCGTCTTGTTGCGAAGGGTTACAAGCAGGAAGAAGGCATTGATTTTGAGGAATCATTCGCTCCTGTTGCTCGTCTTGAAGCCGTCAGGATGTTCGTTGCTTTTCCTACACATAAAAACATCACAATCTTTCAGATGGATGTTAAGACTGCATATCTTAATGGTCCATTGAAAGAGGAAGTTTATGTTAGCCAACCTGATAAAAATTTCAATCCAGATTTTCCCGACCATGTATACAGGTTGAAGAAAGCTCTATACAGTCTCAAATAAGCTCCACGAGTATGGTATGACAAACTGTCTTCATTCCTGATTGAACATCATTTTACTAAAGGTATTGTTGACCTGACTTTGTTAACGCGACGTCACGGGGGAGACATATTACTTGTTCAAGTATATGTCGATGATATCATTTTTGGTTTCCAAATTTTTCAAAATGATTTGCAAATCTTATGAAAAATAACTTTGAGATGTCTATGATTGGTGAACTAAAATTCTTTTTAGGACTTCAAGTTCATCAATCAGTTCTTGGCATATTCATTAGTCAGTCACAATACGCAATTGAGATTTTAAAGAAGTGTGGTATCGATGAATGTGTCTCCATGAGCACACCTATGGCCACTGAGAGGCTGGATGCTAATTTACAATGCACTCCTATTGATCAAATGACTTATCGTCGAATGATTGGAGGGCTCATGTATCTAACAGCCAATCGACCAGATATTGCTTTTGCCACCTTTGTTTGTGCTCGTTATCAAGCATGTCCTATAGTCAAACACCTCAAAGAGGTTAAGCGGATCTTTCAGTACCTGGAAGGAGGTTCAAGAGAAGCGTGCGATCTTTGTTCCGGTAACTAAGACAGACGAAAACATATGCGCTATGTTATCCATCCTAATCCGAACGAAGGATGTCTGGATTTGAAACTAATTGCAGTATTCAAAGGATACAGACCTGCATGTAGTGAAACCAGGAATGTAAAGACGATTGCAACAAACACTTCAATCATCAGGAGAGCTTTACAATTTGTAGGTGTAAAAAAGGCTCGAGGTGAGATGGGTTCTAAAAATTCAAGATTGTACTGTTAAGGTAGTGTGCGGAAGTCACAGCTAAAGCCGAATATGTATCATTGTCTGCGTGTTGTGCACAAGTCATCTGGATGCGAACATAACTACTGGACTATGGATACAAGTACAACTAATAATGCGGGTCTCGTAAAGACTTCACAAGAAGTTTTATAATCCCCTAGGCAGAGTACCTAATCATTGTAGTGTAGTATAGTAGTAGGCAAGACTCAAAGCATCCTAATTCGGGTTGTTATCCGTTCTCGGAATAGGGGAATAGGTTGGGAAGGCTCGAACAGAGCTTAACCGAGATCTACAAGATTGAAAGGAGGATAATTAATTTATAATTTTAATATTCTATAAAAGCATGTAAATACAATGGTATTGAGAGGTAGGTTGTGATTAACATAATTAATAAAACTAAATATATTCTAAACTGCTGGTGATATAAGGGGGGGGACGTATATTAAGTGATAAAAATAATGTAATTTGCTTAATCAAGGCATGTACTCATTAGATTTGCTTCTCTCCTAATCCTGTTGCCTTGAACACTCTTGATCAGCAACCGTGATAACAATGTTAAGTATTATTATCCTAAAGTAATGACAAAATTTACACGAACCGCGCCCGCCGTCTATTTATTTATTTCACTTCTGTTAAGCGCAACACCACAAGTAAGGAAATAAAGAATAATATTACAGGCCCCTAAGAGTATATAAAATATGCAATGTGTGAAATATCATTAATAGGGATTACCAAATTAAAGGTAATGTAGTATGAAGACTGTTAAGGCTGTATTCCTTTCACACAACTCTCAAAGGAACTCTCCCGATCGCGTTTTATTCCCTAGACGATCTATGTGGAATGCCCAATTTAATATCTTATTGGCTAGTTTTCTAAAGCTTAATAATAATAAGGGTTAACTCGCGCACATTCATGCAAAGAAGCAATAGTAAAGAGGATCTACAATAACGATCCAACTTCCATGCAATCATAAGCAAATACAAAGGAGGGTTAAGTGGGGGTATAAGCCTAACAAGTTTATAATGAAGAATGCTGGGGGGGAAAATAGATCAATCAAACAACACATAGACATATTGAATGATTAAAGATAGATATCTTACTTGATTAAAACATGGATCAAGGTCAGTTACAATAGGGGTTTGAGGCCCTAAAGTCGGCCTAAAAACTGACAAAATACTTAGGGTTCGGCTCCCAAAAGTTATACAAAGTTACACACTTAAAACCCTAAATTCAGTTTAATATATATAGGAAAATCGTCTCAACGGCGTCCAGTTATGGCCGCGAAGCCATCACAAGATAAAATCTTCTAGGTATGATATGAGGCAGTTACGTCCTGACGCCGTCGTCAATTTCCTGACACTGTCACTAGATACATCACGACGGCGTCGCTTTATGCCCGCGACGCCGTCTTCACTCTTTGTATGCACAACTCTTCAAGAGATTTGGTGTAGGTCCGTAGTCTTGTTCGTTTCTTCTCCAAATGAGCCCAAGTCACGTGTATTTCCTCCAAATGTATTACACGCTCTAGATGCTTGATGAGCGTACTTCCTCTAAGACACAAAATTAAACTGTAGTATTGCGATCCGCAGATTCATACCTACGGAAATAATTAAGTGCACCGAGATCATGTCATGTCACCCCAAAACTCATTATGGTAAGGAATCTATAATATGATGTAGTAGTGCTGGGAGAGGAAGCTGTAAGAATAATGTCACTACCAACATAAATAAGAAGATATGCACTTTTGAAGAATCCCTGTCTATAAATAAATTAGTGAAGAATGCAACAGACTGTGATAAAATCAGGCCCGGTGTGTGGCTAATAACCTGCAAAACGCTTAAAACCAACACATAGGTGCTTGTTTCAGTCCATATCAAGATCTCTGCAATCGACAAACATGGTTAGGGAAACCCAGTGTTAACAAAAACCGGGTGGCTGTGCATGTAGATAGTGATGGATATAATCACGTTATGGAAAGCATTCTTAACATCCAGTTGGGAATCGGCCACTTACGAGGACACGGCAAGGCTTAAGAACCGTTGCGGAATAGTAGCTGGTTGACAACCGGGCTAAAACAGTCTCATCAAAATCAACACCAAGTTGCAGACTACCTACCTCGTTAGACAATAAACAGAGCCTTAAAACGATCTAAAGTCCACGTCAGCGTGAAAACTTAGGACTTAACATACCACATAGAGCGAACCATATTAACATCTGCGGGCCTTGGTACAAGTAACCAAGTGCTATTTTTAACTAACGGATTATACTCATCGTACATAGCATTACGCCACATTTTTTGGGGATATTTTTAAGGGTTTAGACTGATTTTTAGGTATAGGAGAAATCAAGAAAGCATTTAGAGACAAATGATCGATGGGTTTGATAATGCCTGATTGCGACCTTGTGATCATGGGATGAGTGCGGGTGGGTTCATTAATTGTGTTGGTATTGGTTTGTGGATTTAGTGGATCGAATATGGGTGGTGGAAGCGGACTGTTTTGGGTTTGGGTTTGAGTGTTGTGTGGTTCGAGACTGGTGGACTGATTGGTATGAGGAGGACTTTGGGTTGGATCGGTAATTGGTTGAGTATGAGTGTTGGGTTGAGGTCGGCAAGTTGGGGTGTGTGTATGTGTTGTGGGGTTGAGTATGGTTGTTGTTGAAAGTTTTTGTGAAGTAAAGAGGAGGAAGGCGTTGTTCAAGGAATTGATACGAGGAGGTGGAGATGTTGGAGTCATGGACTTGTATGGAATTGAGTTGCACTCAAAGGTGACGTGTCTAGATAGACCCAATATGATTTTGTTTGGTTCTGAGGTCTAGACAACGGAAACCACGATGGTAAGCAGGATAACCTAAAAATATACATGGAGTGGCTCGTGGGGCAAGTTTATAAGGGGAGTGAAGGTGAGGGTAACATAGACACCCAAATATTCGTAAGTGAGAGTAATCGGGTTGTTTGTTAAATAGGCGTGTGAAAGGTTGTGAAAGGTACTTCGTTTTGAATTGTCGTAGATGGTAAAAGGTTCTAAAGGTAGGTTGCCATATGAAAAGCTTCGACCCAAAAAAAGTGGGGGGGAAGATGTGCTCTTGAAAAATAGTAGAGTTCGGGATATTATTGTTGTGGTATCATTCGTTCTGCCTTGGCCATTTTGTTTGGTGAGAGGGTTTTGGGCAAGAGACCGAAACTGAATGCCATTTTGACAACAAAGCGTTAGTGGAGTCGGTTATTATCGAACTCACCACCATGATCACATTGGAAGCTTTTTATTTCACATTTAAATTGATTTTGACATAAGTACCAAAATGCACAAATTATCAAAATGTCAAGATTTAGAACGAAGGGATTACAAAAATCCATAGATAATGAGAAAATGATTGAGAAATAAGCAGTAATATTTAAAACCACAGAACTAACAATGGGGATGTCAAAATCAGAGTGGGAAATAAGATCAAAGCAATGTTATCAGTAGAATTGATAGACATGAAAGGAGCTTCACATGTTTTCCAAGTTGGCAAGCGTGACAAATATGTGAGTTTTTCTTTATTACATGAAATAAAACGACTAGAGACAAGCGAACGTAGCACTTGATCGTCTGGATGTCCGAGGCGTTGATGCCACGTGGAAGCACTTGTCGAGAGAAAAGCACTGGGAGAAGTTAACGGCTTGGTAACTGGATAAAGATCGTTCGAGCTGTCACATCGAAGGAGGATATGATATGACGACGTCAAGTTAGTCTTTAACAGGGAAAACACACAAAGCGTTCAAATTCAAATGGTACCAATTATTGTCCCTAGTGAACTGACGAACAGAAATGAGATTTGTAATTATATTGGGGGTTAACAAGGAACATTATGAAGATGAATGTTGGGCGCTGATGAGAAGGAAATAATGCTATGGCATTTGTTAGTGACGGGAATAGATTTGCCATCACAAACGGTTGAAACGGATGGAAATAAGCGTTTATAAAAAATGGTACTTGAAATTAACTTGCATTAAAATTTAAATGAGAAGAAGCAAACTGTGTCATGTGCCAAGTCGGGTCTTGCAGCGGCATAGTGCTAAGCGCACTTGGATCTGAGTAGTAGGCTTGGATGCATAAATAGACGGGGAGCAGGAGACCGAGGTATAACTTGACCGGGATGCGGCCAATATGTAAATGCATTTGTGGTGTAATCTGCTGTGAACACAACATTTGTCTTGTATGTTGTAGGCATTTCCTCTAAATTCCATCCAAGTGCTAAAAACCTGAAAACAAATGATTAAGCACATAATCTGGGCATATTTGCATGATTTAAAATGTTAAATGACCCTGAAATAGTGTATAAAATGACACCTTATCAACAAAATACCGATGTATTATGATTCAAAAAGCGCCATCGCTATTTCATGCAATCTAGTTCATGATTCACGTACAAAACACAAACATCCAGTATCATTTTATTAAAGAACACGTTGAAAATAGAATGGGGGAATTATACTTTGTCGGAACTGAATACCAACTTGCAGATCTATTTACCAAAGATCTTCCCAAAGAACACTTTGAGTACTTAGTTCATCGCAATGGTATGAGATGTATGACTCCAACACAATTCAAAAATCTGGCAAAGTTATCTTCTTGAAAAAGATCATACATCAAACTTTTAAATAAATTTTTCAAAAACAAAATACAAAATTGAAAAATATAAAAACACAAAAAGATATTTTAAATGTTTTTTCAAAAACAAAAATAAAAAATGTAAAAGGACAAAAACATAATTTAAACAAAAACATATGACTTCTCATCAGATTCATGATTCAATATTTTAATCAAAATTGCTTTCAATGACAATACGAGATCATGATCTGAGAGGGAGTTATTTTGATAACCAAATGTGTTTTCATTGTTAAAACATGTGTTTTGTAAATCCCATTCACATACATCATCTGAATTCTGATTGAAAAATTCACAACGCTTTCAAAATCCATTAAAAACAATGATCTCTCGAATATTTGATAGTTTTTCTATAAAATTTGTATATTTTCGATGAGGAGTTTATCATTTTCTTTGTGAAAATCTAGAATTTTGAAAAGGAAAAATTCCATTAACGGTCTAACTGTGCAAAAGGATCATACTCTAAGGGGGAGTTTTTGAAATTTTTGTAAAATAAAATTCGGTATTAAAAACCACAAGGGCCGAATCTATCATTTTTAAACAAACTGAAAGTGTCAAATTTCAAACTTTCAAATTCAGACGGTATAAATAAGAAAATTAATTTCATTTCTTATTTTTTTCTTATTCCGAGTTTAATATCGAAAAAGAAGAGAAAATTGTGTTTATCAAAAGATCATGTTTTTGAGTTCATTACAACGTCCACAATCGTTTTCTCTTCTCAAACATAAGCAATTTTTGATGTTACAGGTTTTAGAAATGAATTTTAATGATGTTCTTGCCGTCGAATATAAATTCGATAGAAATTAGGATTTCCGAAATTAGGGGTTTTTAAATTTCATGATTGATTAAGGGTTATTGATGATAATAATAGTGTTTGTGCATGATTAATTGAGATATATGCTGATTAAACTCCGAAAATATTAAATTTGACACGTTGTACAAAATTCGAAAGTATTCAACTTTGTCAAAATTGGTATAATCTTGAATAAATAAATAGGCTAGTTTTAACTTAAAAAGATTAATAAGATCGAATTTTTTGTAAAACATTGGCAACAAAAGCATTTTTAACATGTCAAATCTGAAAAAGTCAAAATTCGGATAAGTCAAAGATGAAAATTTCCAAATTCGGAAGAGTCAAAATATGGAAAAGTCAAAGTTCAACGGAATTGTCGAATTTGTTGGAAAATGCACAAAACTTTTGGGGGGCTTACTAGACTTAATGTATGTTGATGATATATATCTGAATGTGTTGTCTAAAGCTCGTTTGTCTGTGAATAAAAAAATCAGTCTCTCATGTGACTTGAAGTTCAAATGTTTGTGAAAAAGTACCTCAAAATTGAACAAAAATTGATCAAGTTTTGATGAATTTTATATCTTGTGTCAAATAAGTCTATTCTTAATTGTTTAAGTGGTCTAAGTCATGTCCAGTTACGATCGTTTTCTACATTGAACAGAATGAGGAGTGAGTGACTTAGTGACCATTCAGTTGTTGAATTAGATGTGCTTGTTTACACGGTATAAGATTCATTACAAAAATGAAAAATTTGAAGAATTTCAAAATAACTTGAGTTTGATAATTCTATTCTCAATTATTTAAGTGGTCTAAGTCATGTCCGGTTTTGACCGTTTTCTGCAATGAACATAATGAGGAGTGAGTGACTTAGTGACCATTCAATTGATGAATTGAGTTTGACTGATTTTGTGTTCTCAAATACAAATGCTTTTGCACAAAATATTTTTGAAAAAGTTCTCAAAATTTCTGTATTGTGTCAAAAATGGTACTCTTTCACAAAAAGTTTTAAGAATTTGAATGATATCTCTTAAATTTCTCAAATTGAGTCTTATTAAAAATCAGAGAGTATCTTCATCATTCTTGAAAGAGTATCACTTCACAAAGAATTTATAGTGAGGATATTCTAAAACATAAAGAGAGAGAGAAAATCCATACAAGTAAAAGCAAATCTAAAGTGTGTTCAAAAAAGAAATGCCATAACACAAAAAAAAGAAATCAAAAGAAAAATGTGAATAAAGTGTATGACATATGCTAGAAAAAGCAAGAATAAGCACATGAGAAACAAACTAATCAAAAATATGTTAAAAAAGAATTGCCAGAACATATAAAACAGACAGAGCGAAAAGAGACAAAAATGTTAAATAAATTGTTTGTTATCTAATATTTTGTCATCAATCATTCAGAATTCATCATGGCATAACCACAAAGACAAGATGATGTTCATCAAGACGAATTGTGTCCACCCAACAAACGCTATGCTCTCATGGATGCCAACAAAAAGATTGATCTTGACAAGCCGTTGTGTCCAAACGAAAGCAAAATCATGGCAAACATTCTTCAGAACCATCCACTCAGATTCAGCATTGCTTCTTCCTCATCAGTACCATGGATCTACTTGGAGCAATTCTGGCATACTTTGAAGACATAATCTTACAAGAGATAATTCAAGACATAATTTTGCTGCTGAGGCCAAGCACAAACGCTTTATAATTTTGCATGCCAAAGCGTTTGTGCTTCCTCATCAGTACCAATCCCAATTGCTACTGAGGCTGAAGACATAATCTTACAAGAGATAATTCAACTAAGCATTGTTGATCAGAAAAGTCGAGATGATCTTGAAGCCAAGCAGGATGAAGAGAAAGTTAAAAAGCACTTGATGGCTGAAGAGATTGAGAAACTGGTATGTTAGGAAAATATTGTAAACAGACTTAATACTGTTAGTATTAAAGTTAAGTCTGTTAGTTATAGTTAGTACTGATAGAAAATAGTTAGTACTGTTAGTAGTAGAAGTTAAGTCTGGTAGAGCAAGTTAAGTCTGCCAGCATTAACTTAAGTCTGGCAGTATTAAAGTTAATACTGCTGGGTCAGAATGTTAAGTCTGGTTGTAATTATAGTAATAGTTATCTCTTAGCGTTAATATAGGAAGAGATAAGCATTATCTCTTAACGCGTTTAGGGTTCCTTATGTTTATAAAAGGAACGTAGAATAGCATTGTATTGGATATCAATTGATTGAGCATTTGCAATCAAATAGTAATAGTAATAGTATTTTTAGTATATCGTTCTTGTGTTCATCTTGGTATAGGTATTGATATTCCGCATCAATATTTGTATTCACGGTTATTGTCTCTCATAGTTTCTTTGGATTTATCTAAAGGACTATAAGTCGTGTAAGGCTCATTTAGATCCTGTTGATAAGGACCTACAAGTGGTATCAGAGCCACCAAAGGGACTTTACACAAGATTGAACAAAGATCAAAACTGATATTCCACCAAATCAAGTAGTCATGTCTGCAAACGATAATTTCTCTCTTCATGATGATGAGGAACTTTCTCTTCATGATGACGCATCTTTGAATGGATCTGAACCAGTATCCAACAAAGGAGATGCTCCTGCAAAACCACCTCAGATAATCACCACAAATACACTTTCAAACATCAAACTGCCCGTCCTTCAAAAAGATGATTATGATACGTGGGCGATGGAGATGGAACATTATCTTGAGTATATAGATAATGAGGTCTGGAAAGTGATTCAGAATGGAAACTCAAAGAAGCGAGTCACCAAAGGCAAGGATGGTGTATACAGGGTTCTACCTCCAACCACACAGGCAGAACAGGTTGCTGATGAGAAAGAAAGGAAAGCTAGAACACTACTGCTAATGGCTGTTCCAAAAGATCATCTCAGACGTTTTCATGGCATGGATGATGCCAAAGAGATCTGGGCAGCCATCAAGACAAGGTTTGGTGGTAATGCGAACTCGAAGAAAATGCAAAAAGCTGTTTTAAAACAACAGTTTGAGGCATTTACTATCTCTACTAAGGAAAGCTTGGAGAAAGGGTATGATAGGTTTCAAAAACTACTATCACAGTTGGATGCCCTTGGTGCTAGTGTGTCAGATGAAGATGCAAATCACAAGTTTTTGAGGTCCCTTCCTCCTGCGTGGGACAGTTTAGCCATGACAATGAGAACGAAGAAGAATATTGACACACTGTCAATAGATGATTTATACAATAATCTGAGTGTCTTTGAACAAGACATCCAAAAGACATCATCTTCTTCCCTAACATCTGATAATGTGGCTTTTCTATCACAAGCTAAAGCCTCTTCAAGCAAGCATAAGTCAAGCCACAACTCAGGAAGTTATAGTTCTTATACCACTTCCTCTTCCAAAGCAACACCAACGGCTACTCCTGGTCTTGCTGATGAAGTTATCCATTCTTTTCTAGCCACAAATGCTGATGATGTGGATTTGATACATGATGACCTAGATCAAATTGATGATCTGGATTTGGAAGAGATGGATATCAATTGGCAGATTGCTATGACTGCCATAAAGATTAAGAAGTTCTACAAGAAGACAGGTAGAAGGCCAAGAGTGGATGGAAAAATGCATGTGGCATTTGATAAGAGAAAAGTTGAGTGTTTCAATTGCCACAATACTGGGCATTTTGCCAGGGAGTGCAAGTTTAAAGGTTCGCAAGGAAGGTAACAGCAGGAAGCAGGAAAGGTCAGAATTTTCAAGCCAGTGCAAATGAAAAGGAAGCCTTGGATGACTATTGATGAAGTGTCCAGATCAATTGAGGGTAGATCAAACTACAGATGAGCAACACAATCATGCCTAATGGCTTTCACTGTCAATAATGAGTACAATGTTGCTCTAAATTGTTTAGATTCATAAAATCATTTCAAGCTAAGTATGATTTGAACTGCAATCTAAATTTTGTGACCAAGAATGTCTGCATTATTGCCCATAAAGATACTTTAAGAAATTAGAATCTCAGCTAAGAGCCTCCCACAAACAACAATCTTCCTTAAATGAAAAATTAAATTTTCAAGCTAATCAAATTTTTGAAAAAGATGAAAAGCTGAAAAAGTATAGAAGAATAGGAATGAAAGCTGTCAAAGACAAGGATGCTTTACAACAAATTTTTAATTCTTGGTCTGCATCTTCTAAAAAATTGTTTGGAGCTAATTGATGTGATTGAGCTCAACTGTTAAGATAGGTTTAGGATATGGCATAAAATCAAATGCTGAGGTCCTAGGATATGAGGAAGAGATAAGTAGAGGTATTTTTGCTTTTAGGGAAACCAATGCAGGATATAATGATATCCCACTATACAGCAGATTCAAACAGGTAGAATATAAAGGTGTCCCTCATCCTCTTAGTGGTGATTATACCCCTAGGGAACAGGAGGACATAGATGATTCTCTGTATGAGTATGGTAAATATGGACCTCAACCTCAATCTCCTAGTCCTACAGTGTCTAATGCTAGTTCCATTGTTTTCTCCATCTGTCCATCCAATGACAGTGATGGGGAACAAGGAACTGTATCTGACCATTCAGTCAATGATGACCCTATCCCTATACCTTCTATTGAGCAGGTTACCATTGCCACCCAAAAGACTCAACCACAAGTGCCTAAACCTCAACAAACAGTTGACCCTAGTTGTGCACAGCATGTAAAAACTCCTAGGCAACCAATTAGGACACCAGTGACTCCCTCACCTATTCCTTCATATAATAGACAGAATTGGAATCAAGGAATGGAAAGGGACTTAGGTACAGGATATTCTTTTGTAAGAAAACCATGTTTTGTGTGTGGAAGTCTTAGTCACTTGATTAAGGACTGTGACTATTATGAGAAGAAGATGGCAAGGCAAGCTGCTTTTAAGAGCACAAGGGTGGTTCATGCTGATGTTAGGCAAGCCACACCGGCCTGGACTAACACTAACAGGGTGAATAAAGCAAATCAGTTCACTCCCAGACCTGTACAATTAAGTAACATTAGACCCAACCTTAGTACTGCTAGCAACACTATTAAAACTGGTAGGGTAAATGTTAATACTGGTTGTAGAAATGTTAATTCTGGTAGTGTGCATGTTAATACTGGTACTCAATTTAAGTCTGGTGCTTCTAGATTTAATACTGGCAAGCAACATGTTAATTCTGGTAGTGTGCATGTTAATTCTGGCACTCAAATTAAGTCTGGTGCTTCTAGATTTAATACTGGTCATGGAAATGTTAATTCTGGCACTCAAATTAAGTCTGGTGCTTCTAGATTTAATACTGGCAAACAACATGTTAATTCTGGTAGTGTGCATAGACCAGTATCAAACAACACAAGCCCTAAACTTTCTCAGGTGAATCTTAAAAGTCCAAAGAAATGTTTTTCAAACCAAAGGTCACCTGTAAATAGACCCTTTTCAAAGAAACCAGCACACAAGTCAAATAATTATGCTGTTAAGGGAAAAATGGGCACTGCTGTTAAGACCTCAGCAGGTTGTGTTTGGAGAAAAACAACACCACACTCCAATACCAATAGTGGACCAACCCCTGATTCATATGTTCATGTTTCTCAAGGTTCACAAGGCAGACCCAAGCCTGTAAACATATGAGTTGATTGAGTATTCACAATCAAATAGTAATAGTAATAGCAAGTTTAGTATTCGTTCTTGTGTTCATCCCCCTATATTGTTGGGTCAGAATGTTAAGTCTGGTTGTAATTATAGTAATAGTTATCTCTTAGCGTTAATCTAGGAAGAGATAAGCATTATCTCTTAACGCGTTTAGGGTTCCTTAAGCTTATAAAAGGAACATAGAATAGTATATCGGTTGATTGAGCATTTGCAATCAAATAGTAATAGTAATAGTATTTCTAGTATATCGTTCTTGTGTTCATCTTG
>BQNB010052037.1:27111-40683 GCA_026074375.1 Tanacetum coccineum
CAGTAAGACTTACCACACAATAATCCTACAAAAACTCAAATATGCTCTTTTACTATTTTCTTAGGTAGAATGTTATTTCAATTAGATGATTAAAGACACAAACCATTCTTTGGTTCGACACCCGTACTTATCAATCACTACACTATACACGATAGGGTACACTGCTCTTTAGCGCGTTGGAATAGTCAAGGTAGTTAGGGTTTTATAAATGTAAAACCTATTTTTTGTTAAAGGATATTATGAAGATTTCTATTATGAAAATGTAGTATGGGCTTTCATCTCATATTATGAAGATTTATATTACCTGTTACTTTTGTGACATCTTGTTGATACTGGACATTCATGATTTGTGCAGGTGCTTTTCCCTGGGTTGATGGAACATTTTGGTTTACAATTATCCATCGGCCAGGCAGCTGCCATGGTATGTATAGAACGCGTTAGGACCATAGGTGCTTGATAGCATAAATAATATAGCTTATAGTGAGTTCTTGACTGTGGACAAGATCTCACCAATACCTTTTTTTACCAGTATCCATTGGCAAAGTTTAAATTTATATAACTTATGAGATGCAACATTAAGACCCTATACCACATATATTAACTTTTGGTTTCACGTCTTTTTAATGTTTAAAGGATAACATAATCTTACATGTGATATCAAATATATAACATAGGATGTGGAAAATTTGTTTTGAGGGTTGATGTACTGCTGGATATGACTTACATGTCTGAAATATTCACCCGCATTTGTGTATAATCTGTTTGAACAGGAAATTGAAGTATATATTCATTTTTTGTTATCTTGAACACTAAAGAAAGATTCAATTTATATTTTGTACTTTGTAACCGATGCACTGACCACCATTAAACTTGTTAACTGATGACCACCATTAAACTTGTTAACTGATGAGAACCAAAGGCTGATACAACTAAATATGTAACATCAACCATTTTTATCTTGGTTCAATCCATTTCCCTTTATAACATGTTCCATTCCAGTTCCCGCATTTTGAGTCTAGATATCTTATTCACAAATTTTCTAACAATCCCCCATATGAATAGAGATTAACTCGAAAACACACAAATTTCCAATAAAAATCTAAACAATTGAATCCTACATAGGATAGGTAGGTGTAACCCTTTTAACCTTCCCTTTTAAAATATATTTAGCTTACTAGCTGCCAGTAGAACACAATATATTTGAACTAATATGTTGTTTATATAGACGACAATATAAGTTCACATAGGACTCTCTTTGGCATAGTGAAATCCTCATAGTCGTGTTCGTTACGGTAATGAGCACTAGCCCAGTTATGTAAGAGCTTTTAGAAGTTATTCCCCCCTCGCGTTTCTCTTCAAAGCGACCCCACTTCTCTCTCACATAGATGATTCCTATCGAATCATTATAAGTAAAATCTTAACCTTATAGTGTCACTATTATAAGAAAGGACTATGAATTTTATTAACTCCCATAGATGGATGGAGAATTAATTACTATCCCACAGCGATCTCCCTCGGTTTATATAATTAGGTTTTCATATTGAACTCATATCTTAGGATCTCTAGTCAGTTGGGTTAGGTTTTCCTTCATATAAATTTTTTTAGGGCTTTAGTCCCATTCCTCCGCATAACTCACTCTCTTGTTAAGCCATTTATAAGTGGATCCGCACTATTATCAATTGACTTCACATGTTGATAGTAACAACTCATTAAAGAGTAGTTATGTATCGACATAACATGTCTTGACTTACCATTATAGATTGTGATATAATCTCTTCCAATCCTTTAATGGCTATCATATTGTATACGACTAACATTCTAGATCACGTTGGTGTGTCATCCTTATTGTACACATTTTGTCTCTCGTCCAATTTTTATCTATCGTGATAAATCAAATTCCATCATGGACCTAACTATATTTACATCTAGAAGACATCTGAAATATAGTGATCATTTCAAAAGTGTATACATAGCCACTCTTGGATTTGAAATCAAACGATCATTACTTATCCATTTAATAGTTGTTAAATTTTGTTCTAAACAAAATTGTAACTTTGGTACTTTCAATAATCCCTAAGTATTTCAAATAGGCAAAACCTTCACCTTTATTTTTTATAGATATTAATTTGTGTTTTTTGAACTCGAGCTTGACTGGAATCCCTAATGTGGTCGTCGTAGGGCTTCAACAAGAATTTTTACAACTCCCTAGGCAGAGTACCTAACCGTTGTAGTAGTAGTATAGGCAAGACTCGAGGGTTGTTATCGTTCTCTAAAGGAATAGTTTGGGAAGGCTTGATCACGGTCTAACAAAATTCTAAGGGTTGAGAGAAGATTATTGACGTGTTGTCATGTAGGGTTAATTATTTGATTATCAAGTTTTACATTTATATTTAGCCGACAAACCTAAAATAACAATTTAACGAGCAGTGTACCCGGTCAAGATGGAGTTCACGGTAAGTAGGGTGTCAAACACTAAGAGTGGAAATTTAATCCTATATTCTATCAGTATTTTAATTAGTCTATTTACTGGTTAAACCTATGCTATGTACACGTTGGTCTAATGAAATGGGGTTTTCAGCATGAGAGGACTCGCAAGGTTTGTGGAACAAATAAATTCATACACAGTAAACAAAGAGGCTAGATTAGAAGATAGAAAAGCGGTACAAGCCAAATGATAGAAAACTGTATTAGCCATATTAAATCTGTTTCAATGTTGGTTTGTTTGTTTTAGTGCAATGATTTACTTATCTCGAAGCGGCATATCATTCTTAAGACTTAGGCGGGACATCATCCTAAGACCTAGACACAATTAATATTGTCACAATTAATGCATCCGCATAAAGCATCCTTTAGTTTAATTATAATCTATCTTAGAGAATTAAAGCAGTGGTGATCCTGTTAAAACTCTAGCCTAACAGGACTTTACCCACTTATTGTTTGAAGGTGTTTTATATACTGGTAGTCCACTATTCCAATCTTTATCAGTTAATTAAGAGCATAATTGCTGAGACATAAATTGGTCACCTACTGGTCTAACTAAGCTCATAATCAAAAGACAAATATAGAACGTTATTTGTGATCCTATTGGTCCAGATATATGAAACACGACATGGAGAGCTATCCCAGTATCTAGATTACTTGGTCTGTAACATTAGACCCAGTTGAATGATAGGTTGCATATTCAAACACATAAATAAGTATAAGGTGATAAACATAATTAAACAATCAATGATAAATTAAGAAATCGATTTTAAAACAAACAAAACATTAAACTTTCATTAAAATGGCTAATACCCGAGGGTATCAGCCCACAACCATTGTAATTATACATGCGTAATCAAACAATTGAAAATCGAACGATTAAGAGAATAAAAATTACACGATGTCTTCTATGGAGTCGTGATCAATGCTTGACCTTTATGGCTGATATTCTCTTCTAAAATTTGTCTCTGATGAGTATGGTATAAAGAATATGATATTGCACACTGAAAACTCATTTTTGAGTCTTCTATTTATAGTTGCTAAAAAATACTCGATACGCCGTATCCAGATAGGTCGATACGGCGTATTGGGTTGGATTCCTTAGAGTGCGCGCTACGTTGGTAATAAATCTTTGATATCATTCCTAATTTACTTGATTTACTGTATCTTTGAATAGTTATCTTCATGGATACGGCGTATGTAGATAGCATGGATACGCCGTATTGGGAATTGGTCAAACGCATTTTTTTGTTGAAGTCTTGACGCGAAACATACGCTCGTATCTCTTTAGTTTTGATACGGGCGTATTGGTGAATTTTTAGAAATCTTAAAATGTCTTCGTTTTAGCTCCAATTTATGCACCTTTTAGCATATCCTTACAAAACACTCCTAAATTATCGCATTTATCAACTTTAAAGCAATTAAGCAAATAATGCAATAATTATATAAAAGTGGGCAAAATAGATAGGATTAATGATATAATAAAGTGACGTTATTTGATGTCATCAAATATCCCCCCACTTGAATCCTACTTGTCCTCAAGAAGACTTTAAAAAACAGTTTAGTTTATGAAAATATGTCCCGAACCGAAGTTAAAGATTTTCCATTTAAGCATCGTTTTGTCCTAATCACCTGTACATAACCAAGCTCCTCACGAAATATAGAAATGAAAACACTCAGATCACTCAACTAATCTAAGGTGCAACATTTAAGTAGTACGCTCAATTGCTCGGTCGTGATTAGTTTCATATCATAAGCTTGGCAAGGATACACATCTCCACCACTAAAGCTAAGGAAGAACAAGTCAAAAGCTAAATTAGGTTAAGAAGGCTTACGGTTGATCGTTTAATAGCATAAGTACCACACCAACAAGACAGATGTGTCGTATATACACGACCGTAACAACGGAATAAACATATACAATCCGAACATATCCCTGTTCGTGTTTAACCAGCGGTTAGGATGAAGAATGATATAGGGTAGGGACGTTCTAACTTTCACCAAAAGTCGTCATCCAACAAGGCAGTTAAGACATGCATACATGGCCGTAACGACAGAATAGACAATGCATGACTCGAACAAGTCCGCGTTCGAGTAGGACACTAAGGTTAGTTGGTAGGGAAAGGGATGTAAATAGGTTGTTAAATAAAATTCATAAAACTAAATAGATTAAAACCAACTAATAAGGTGCGATGGGACTAGTAACTTTTCCCTCCGACCGTTCCATGACAAATGAATCGAATTTAGAGACGACGCCTCAATCACGAAATGACAATGACAACCAAATTTGACGTTCCCATAATGGTCAACTTCCCTTACATCCCGCTCTTTACATACTTTTACACAAGTGGTGATATCGGCCTTTTTTAAAACATAAAAATCGTTGATTTTTGTAACGTATCAACGAATAATCGATCCTTTTAAGTGATTCCTTCAGTATAAACATCTTTTTTAAATGACTATTTTTCTTCCTTCTTTTTTTTCTTTTTTTAATACATAATAAACCTCAGTTTGGTTCCACCATCTTCATTTTCATAATTTATCCGGATAATCTTTTCCTTGGAGTACTTCTTCATCGGACATAATTCATAATTGTGGAAAGTAGCAAAACTTACAAGCTACATATTTTCCCGTTGATTGTGCAATTTCCCGACCATTACAGAGATAGAAAAATTTCACTTTGACACAGGAAATACAAGACTTTACACGAAAGCAACTAGCAACATAGAGAAATAGGCTTAATCTACACGGTAGGCTAAGGTGCAAAGGTGTAACGAAACATATAATATGGTGTACAAAAAGAAAGGAATGGCTCAACAGGTTGTTCTAGGGGATTTTACTCTAAAAATGAGAGTAATCAAGGGTTACACGGGAGTTAACTAACCAGTGTGGATAGTTAATTTTACGACATGTAGGCTATTTGGTTGAATCCTAGAAATTTATCAGTTGAACATGTTCTTCCATCTAAATCCATAGTACTAATCATGGCGGTCTCGAGTGATATACTAGGCGAAGTTCTAAAGTCCACTACATCACCGCAAACACTCATAAATTTGTAGAATTTAGTAGACAGTTAGAAACGGAATAGGTTTAATTCTCATAATATTTATCAAAGGGTTATAGTGGCTAGGTAATATGTAAACTGTGCTTTTTACAAAGTCAGTTGAAAAAACATAATTTGACTAATTTTTAGCACTTTGCATGTTATTTTATAAAAAAGAAGACAAGATACATTATAATGCTCATCCCACCAATTAAATTAAAACGTCCTTGTTGTATAGATAAAATAATTAAATAAAAAGGGAAAATAGAATTAGAACAGAAAACTCCCTTGATGTTTTGCCCGGTGATAATTCTCCATGATGAGTTCTTGAGAAAAAAGTGTGTTGACTAGGGCTTCAGAATACCCGGATAAGTTCAACACAAGTCTTTTCCAGCATATATCATATCATAGTTTCAGCAAGGTCTGTAAAAAGGTTTAAAAGGCAAGTGTAAAATTCTGTCTCGCTACAATGGTACAAGAAAACAATTAAACACACAACTGTACATGGATCAATACGACGTATCCCAAACCCTAGGATACGCCGTATTGTTCCTGTAGAAACAATTAAATTACTGGAAATTAAATAACTAAGTTTTAAAACTGATAACGTCTAGACATGCATACACAGTATCCAATGGGGTTCGATACGCCGTATGTAATGTCTGGGAAGACAGACTTTGTGCTTAATATTAAAAATTTCAAACATATTAAAACAACAAATAATTAAAATTTCAGGTTGTCTCCCGGAGTACTTTTTGTTTTAGTTTGGTCTTTTAAGGTTCGACCTTTTTTCCTTCTCTTTATTCCCTTATTCATCCTTCATAATTCGCTCGTAATTAATCCCAAGAGTGAATCTCTTCATAATCCTTTGGCATGATGCGTACTTCTTGCAAAATTTCATGCCGAGCACAATGCCTTTTGTCATATCATCATCGTCAATGATGGTAAAACCTAAAATAATAGAAAAACTTCCAACGAAAACAGGTATATCGATCAAAGTCTCAGCATGACTCTTCCCTTCATCCTTGTCCCCAAATTTTAGATAGTAAAAAACTTTATACATTAGGTTAATGGACTAAGAAAGAGGAGGAGGTCAGTGATAACATACTTATACCCGATTACACAAGAAAATTCCATCTTATAAGAGCCTGTTTTAACAAAAATTGGTACAAAATTATCTTGATCCGTTTTAGTTTCTAAAGGTGTATTCAAATCATTTAGTTTTATGTAGCTACCATAAATTGGGTCGAATGATTCACCACCCTCTCCAATTAAAGAAAAAAAAAAAAAAAATAAAAAAAAAAAAACATTTGTTTTCGAAATCAAGACTTTTTATTACAAAGAACACTTTTGATTATGCTAGTGGCAGGCTTAAAACTTTTAAAAACAAGTTTTTCTTCCCTGAACCTTAAAGTAATCTTCCTTCTGAAGACATCGATCTTGGAATAGGCAGTTGACAAGAATGGTTGTTTGAGGATTAAAGGGACATCATTATCCTCGGGTATGTCCAAGATGATAAAGTCTATAGGAAAAATAAATTTGCCTATCCTTACTAGTACATTTTCGACAATACCCATTGGTTGTTTAATGGTTCGGTCAGCCAGTATGATGGTCAACTTAGTGTGAGATAACATTCCTAGACCAAGGTTTGTGTAGGTAGAGAATGGCATAACGCTCACACTTGCTCCAAGGTCAACAAGAGCTTTATCAAAACAGATATTATGAATAAAACAAGGTAAAGTAAAGCTCCCTGGGTCTTTTTCTTTTTGAGGCAAGGAGTGATCATAAGTATCCAGAATATTCACATCTCGTGTACCAAAGCACAAAAGTATTTGCTGGAGGGATGTCCTATCTTTCTAGCACAGGTTACTATGAAAGAGATGGAAGACAAGTCGAAGGAGAAGCGACTTGAAGAAGTGCCAATAGTTCAAGACTTTCCTGAGGTATTCCCCGAGGACTTGCCGGGTATTCCACCAACCCGCCAAGTGGAATTTCAGATCGATCTGATACCTGGTGCTGCACCAGTAGCACGGGCGCCTTACCGACTGGCACCATCCGAGATGAAGGAGTTGTCAGACCAATTAAAAGAACTTTCCGACAAAGGATTCATAAGACCCAGTTCCTCACCTTGGGGAGCTCCGGTCTTGTTTGTCAAGAAGAAAGACGGATCATTCCGGATGTGCATCGATTACCGGGAATTGAATAAGCTGACGGTGAAGAACCGTTATCCGCTTCCCAGGATTGATGACCTGTTCGATCAACTACAAGGTTCAAGTATCTACTCAAAGATCGACCTGAGATCGGGTTATCATCAACTAAGAGTTCGTGAAGAAGATATTCCAAAGACCGCATTCAGAACTCGGTATGGGCATTACGAGTTTCAAGTTATGCCGTTTGGTTTGACTAATGCACCTGCTGTATTTATGGATCTCATGAATCGGGTGTGCAAACCATACCTGGATAAATTCGTAATTGTCTTTATCGATGATATTCTGATATACTCGAAGAGTAAGCAAGAGCATGCAGAGCACCTCAAGTTAATCTTGGAGTTGCTTAAGAAGGAACAGTTGTACGCCAAATTCTCTAAATGTGAATTCTGGATCCCTAAGGTACAGTTCCTTGGTCACGTGATCGACAGTCAGGGTATTCATGTGGATCCTGCAAAGATTGAATCTGTCAAAGATTGGGCATCTCCTAAGTCTGCAACGGAGATTCGTCAATTTTTGGGCTTAGCAGGCTACTACCGAAGATTCATTGAAGGATTCTCAAAGATCGCCAAGCCAATGACCAAGCTGACTCAGAAGAAGATCAAGTTTGAATGGAGTGACAAGGCAGAAGCAGCTTTTCAGTTGATAAAGCAGAAATTGTGTAGTGCACCGATTCTAGCGTTACCCGAAGGAAATGAAGACTTTATCGCTTACTGTGATGCTTCAATCAAAGGGTTAGGCGCGGTGCTAATGCAAAGAGAAAAGGTGATTGCTTATGCATCACGACAACTAAAGATTCATGAGAAAAATTACACCACTCATGATCTGGAGTTAGGCGCGGTTGTGTTCGCTCTAAAGATCTGGAGACATTATCTGTACGGGACAAGATGTACAGTGTTCACTGACCACAAAAGTTTACAACACATCCTTGACCAGAAGGAGTTAAACATGAGACAGCGCCGTTGGTTAGAACTGCTTAGTGATTATGATTGCGAAATCCGCTATCACCCAGGAAAAGCAAATGTAGTGGCCGATGCGTTGAGCAGAAAGGAACGAGTAAAGCCATTACGGGTTCGGGCCTTAGTTATGACTATCGGTTTGGATCTTCCCAAGCGGATTTTGGAGGCTCAGATTGAGGCAAGAAAACCAGAAAACCTCAAGTCTGAAGACGTAGGCGGTATGTTGATTGAGAATTCGAAAGACCCAGAAAAGCCCAGGAAAGAGAAGTTGGAACCGCGTGCGGACGGAACCTTGTGTCTAAACAACAGAAGTTGGTTGCCGTGCTATGGTGACCTAAGGGCTCTGATTATGCATGAGTCTCACAAGTCGAAGTATTCTGTTCACCCGGGTTCCGATAAAATGTACCAAGACATGAAGCAACTGTACTGGTGGCCTAACATGAAGGCTGACATTGCCACCTATGTTAGCAAGTGTTTGACGTGTTTAAGAGTCAAGGCCGAACACCAAAAGCCATCTGGCTTACTGGTACAACCAGCGATTCCTCAATGGAAATGGGAAAATATCACCATGGACTTTGTCACCAAGCTCCCAAGAACGCAAAGTGGAAACGACACCATATGGGTAATTGTAGACCGACTCACTAAGTCTGCACACTTTTTACCAATGAGGGAAACTGACCCTATGGACAAACTAGCAAAACTGTACTTGAAAGAAGTGGTCACAAGGCATGGGATACCAGTCTCTCGAGGTTTGGTGAGTATAACTACTGCTCGGAAGCTCTCAATCCCTAGCTGGAAGTCTTCTACACGTTGTCTGATAACCAAGTTTTTGGTCCATAAGTTAACAGCCGTAGTGAGAATCTTTTTGTCTTCGGGTGATAGATGATTCAAGTGACCTTAAAGATTCAACAAGTATAGATCTTCAAAGTCACTTGGGTATAGATATTTAAAGTCCCTTTCTGCGATGACATATTCCCCTCTATTAGATCACGCGACGAAGGACAAACTTTCTTCATGTAATTTGTACCTATAACATTTGGAAAGACTTCAATCGGACGACAACTTGAAATACGCATATGGGGTTCGTACAGCCCTGCGATCACCTTCAGATGTGTGTCGATCAATGTAGAACCGTTGTCTTTGAAACCACCAGTGAGATATACCATACATCGCAGCGACGTCATACTTGCATTCTTCTTCAATCCACATCTGATCCGGTACCATTTGCTCTAAGCCGACATCAGGATAATAGGCAGCCTTCATTTTTGAGATTGACAAGCATGGCCTAGATATTGCGGCCCGAACCGAATATTCCAATTCTTTGTCGAAGAAGAAATTATTCGGTTGTATTGTACGTACCCATCACCACCCAAACTTTAGTGGTTTGCTGACGTTGTACCTTTATGATGCATCGTCCACTTGATCGGTGAGAAGTTTGTGGCATTCTTCCATTTGGAACTGGAGATTGACTACGTCGGGATGAAAGACTTTGACAATTTCGTATGCAGGGCCTTCCAGGTCTTGTTGAGTCAGTTCGGAGATTCCTTGCTTTTTGCAATACCAGTCCATGAATGTTGTCATATCACCGATCTGAGCAAGGAGTGAGTTCTCTGGTGGAGGTGTATAGGTAGACTTCAGAGCAGAGGCCCAGTTGTTCGTTGGGACGGTCAGAGCAGATGATGGGATGGACCAGGCAGGTTCAGGTGTAGCAGGTCGGTCTTCAGTGATAGGCTTCCACCAACTCTGCCTCAAGTTTACCGTGGGAATATGATCACGCCCAACGTCTTCACCACTCGATGAGTATGCTTGTTCGTCTGCAGTCGAATCGTCACCCATATGAAGTTCTTCAGGAATTGGTGAGATCGACGGCTTAATTGTGGTGTCGGTCATCGTCCAAGCCGTATATTCTGCTGAAGCAGCCGTCTTTGAGGAGCTGGGGGCAGCGGTGCTTGTAGATTGACCACCCTGAGTGTTGGATGGAGGTGGAGGAGGAGGTGGTGATTGAGACGACCCAGAAGCACCAGAGGCTCCTGAAGTTCCAGAGGGACCTGTTGCTGGTGTGGAGGTGGTGGAGGAAGAGGTGGAGAGCCAGATGTGTTATTAGGTGAGCCCTGTCTCTTTTTTCGTCTTTTTCCTACTTCAGCCACGTTAGACAGAGAGCTGGTCCTCCTGTTATCTCAGTCCATATACTATTCTCCAGACCTCGTACAGTGTCATATGTGATCTTCATGGTTTGTTAAGATTAGGATATCCCACATTCGGTTGTGAAGAATTTCTTTCAAATACTCTCGGCAGTCCTCCTGAAGCGTTCCCTAAGTGGCGCGTGGCAGAGCCCAGTCAACAGCACGTAACTATTTCCATCACAGCTTTTCCTCACTTGATTGGGAATGTCTTGATTCTCCAACCTGTCATCTGGACCCCATTTTGTCTAATCTTTCCTCCAAGGCTTGGTTCACGCACTACCAAATCTGCGATATATTGTTTGAGTTTCTTCCTAGACGATTGAGTAAGATAAAATCAGAGGAAACTTGTTGTGGCTGAGGTAGTAGAGGAATGGTTTGTTTAAATTTTTGTCGTTGTTATTGTTGCAGTTGCGGCTGTAGTGGTTTGGTCAAGTCCGATGCACCAGTGGAGAAACGTACAGACACAAATAAATAACCGTGAATCAAAAGGAGGGATAACAGAGGTGTCTTGATGGATTGTGATGGACACCATTGATTCAGCTTCTGTATCTACTGTTGTCTTCTCATTGTTGGCTTCTGAGGGTTTATCATTGAATAATTGATCGTCAAAGCTGAAGTCTTTGGCTAGGTGTTGTAGAGAAGACAACGTCCCTGTAGAGCTGGTAGGCTCCTCGGGAATCACCAGATCGTCAACCGTCAGCTTAAGATTCTCCTGAAGTTTCGAGTATTAGTGGCAGTGACTCTTTATCCCATTGTCCCGTTGTGTTGAACTTGTTAGCGTCAGTCGGTCCTCAAAGCATCTGTGTGTTCAAAGGTTTGGTCCAGCATGAACACCAAGAGTTGATAGAGTTTGAGACACTATATCATTACCAGGGTTTGGTCCATCCTGGCCTTCATCTTGTATACCAGGGTTTGGTCCAGCTTGGCCTTCGTCTGGAGCACCACTTTTGACTACGAGAGGCACTTCCTCATCTGATTATGTGTCACTTTCCAGTCAGCCAAGTGTCAGCATACAGGGACATGATCGTCATGACCCAAGGGTTTAGTCCGTTTGCTGAAGTACTCTTAGAAAGATGTATGGTTCAGTTTTGCTCTTTTTCTTTGGTGTTTGAGATTGAGTAGAACCCGAGCAGCTTGCTCAGCACTGACTTTCTCCTTTCCTTTCCCTCTACTCTGGAAGTGGCTTTTCTAGTATCAGGTTCCTTGAACACCCGTATGGAGAGGACCCCGATGTGCACCGTGAGCATCCCTTCAGACCTTTCTTAATACTCTTTGCGTATCCGCTCTAATCACCAAACCCAGGTTCATCAATGAATACCCTCATCAACAACCTCATCGACCAGCTGCTGAGATCTCTTAAGGGTTTGCTTCTTTGCCACCTTCCCAGCTTTAGTTCGTTTGGCTGGGCGAGTATCTCAGTGGTTTCCTTACCTGCTTATGTTTCCTTCATCCTTAGGCTTGGTTGGTGTCTCTGCTGAGGTTTCGTGGTTTGCTAGCTTTAAGGTGCTAACTGTTTAGTTTGCTTGGTTATCTTGGGTTTGGTTGATTTTGCGGGTTTTGGTGCAGGAGAGTCAGGATCACTAACTTCTTCACCAGCAAGATATCTGTGATGCTTGGCTACTTTCTTCAGATAAGCATTGTAGTAGATCTACTCCTCGAATGTTATCAATGATGATTCTTTGAATAGGCATCCATAACACTTCCCTTTTGGTTCCTTTGGCACTGAATTTGAGATATCCCAGAATTGGTTCTTCAGTCGGCAAATGAAGGGGAGATTCAGGTCTTGGATAGAACTTGTGCTTGCGTTACAGGTGAAAGATAATTAGTTTAGTGAACCTCACACTTGGGATCACAATGAGAGTGGCTTTCTTCTTTCCCAAAGTGTGTTGTGCCAGATTCTTCTTGTCTTCCGTAAAGGTGTGGATGGATTGAGTGAATTCTTCCCACATCCTTTCCGCGTAATCGATATGAGCTTGATTGATGACGCCCCAAAGAATCTGCAACACTGGAGCTCTTGGCCTTTCAAACCCAGAAGTCTTTCCCGTAAGGCACAGATTGATGATTGTCGTAAGTGCCCTCCACGGTTGAAACATGTCATTAGTAACAACATTAGATAAGTGTTTGACTTTTTTTGGGTAACCCAGACTGTTAACAAAGTTAATAAGAGTATCCTGAGTTGGAGGGGATGAAAAAGCCTTGTTGTTGTTAACTGGCGTGATCTGAAGAGCATCTCCGAGTGTGTCTTTAGTAAGGTTGAACCATTGCTCATCCAGTTGACACTTGTAACCCCCGTCGGTTCTGTCATAGCAAATAGTATCCCAGAACTGAGATAGCTGATATTGTCGAAGAGGCGGTAAACGCTTTAAAGAAGTTGGTATGTTTCAGAATGTCCACCGCAATCTTGTAAATTGGGTTGCTTTGTGACTTTTCAGCATCCAGATAGCAATTGCTTTTCCCTATTGGCACCCAACGAATGCGAGGCAAAATTTGTTCATCTGTGCGGGTGGGTGGTGCCAAAGTAGGTGCTTGTTCAACCGGAGCATTAACATCAGCCATTATATCTAACCACGAAATAACACCAGTAATCACTAGAGAGGCAAATCGCAACGAATGGATGCGTTTTGAGTTGAGAGAGAAAGAGGGATGTTTGACTGAGTTTTTGATAACTTTGACCAAGTCAAAACGCAAGGGGGGTTTTA